>BLKR01006898.1:0-47917 GCA_011170035.1 Teleogryllus occipitalis | reverse complement strand
GGGGGAGTCTGGTGTGCCAGTGCGGCATGGAAGGTGTGGGCGCCATGGGTGATGCGGTGATGGGGGAGTCTGGTGTGCCAGTGCGGCATGGGAGGTGGGGGCGCCACGGGTGATGGGGGTGACGGGGTAGTATGGTATGCCAGTGCGGCAGGGGCGGTGTGGACGGCATGGGGGATGGGGTGACGGAGGAGTCTGGTGTGCAAGTGTGGTGGGAAAGGTGGGACTGCGTGGGTGATGGGGAGGCGTGGGAGAGGGCGGCGTTGGTTGCGGCAGAGACCGTCAGTGGCGGCGGATGTAGGAATTTCGGGTAGTGGGGGGTCGGTGGTCGGGGACGGGGAAAGGGGAGGCGATGTTAGCGCTCTGGAAGCGTGTGAGGGATAACAAGGCTATGATATATGAGGCAAGGGAAAGAAGACCCGCTGAAACAAAGCAACTAAGGTGCGCAGTGGAGTCTGGAGTGGGAAAGGATACGGAAGCGGAAAGGGTGGGATAAAGTGGGTGGGGGAGAGTGGAGTAAACGCAAGAAAGAGGTTGGAATCGCTGATATGCAAATTGAAGGATGAATTTTTGATGGACACAGTTTGACAAGTGACAACAAAGCTGATAAATCGTCAGGATATTAGATAGTAGTGCACATTGCTGGTTACCATATGCCGGTAATAACCTCATACCAATATTCTGAGCTTGGCAGTCTCAACAGAGGTGGTAACAATGGTAGTTATTCAGTAGGCTGTTGCTAATGAATATAATTACTATGAGGAATAGAGTATTTGGAATGATCAATAATAGTAACGCATAATAGTAATCATAACAAAAAAAAGGAGTGACATTTTCATAAATTCAATCACTGAACGGAAATTAAACTGTACAGTCAAAATCTCGAACAGTAGTACTCGTTTCAGGCGCAGTAATTTAGATGCACGCAAACTACTTCCACAAAATAATTAAAAAGTAAAAGAAATATTATTCAGATATACTCTTAATGTCGTTTAATATATTACTGCCACAACAGGGGGCGTCGAAATCAAACAGTAAATAAGCAGAGTCAAATTTCTGAGAAACACACAAAATAAAACGGACGGAATTGCGAGCAGAATAGGTGAGAAGCCGCTGGAGGGCGAGAGGAGCTTGGTAAGAGAGCAGCTCTGCGGGGGCGATGTGTGAAGGGGTTGGGCGGCGCCGACCGCGGCGGGTGGCGGGGCGGGTGACGACAGTGATTTAGAGGCACTGCGGCTGGCCGCCTTGGCGCCCAACTTCCGAAGCGGGGCATCGCGACGCAGGGAGGGAGGTAAAGGACGGACTGAGGCGTGGTGGAGGAGGGCGTGGTGGAGGAGGGCGTGGTGGAGGAGGGCGTAGTGGAGGGGGGCGTGGTGGAGGAGGGCGTGGTGGAGGAGGGCGTGGTGGAGGAGGGCGTGGTGGTGAGGAGGGCGTGGTGGAGGAGGGCGTGGTGGAGGAGGGCGTGGTGGAGGAGGGCGAGGTGGAGAGGGGGCGTGGTGGAGGAGGGCGTGGTGGAGGAGGGCGTGGTGGAGGAGGGCGTGGTGGAGGGAGGGCGGTGGAGGGCGTGGTGGAGGGGGCGGGTGGAGGGAGGGGATGGTGGGTGAGGGCGTGGTGGAGGAGGGCGTGGTGGAGGAGGGCGTGGGCGTGGTGGAGGAGGGCGTGGTGGAGGAGGGCGTGGTGGAGGAGGGCGTGGAGGAGGGCGTAGTGGAGGATGGCGTGGTGGAGGAGGGCGTGATGGAGGAGGGCGTGGTGGAGGAGGGAGTGGTGGAGGGTTGCTTGGTGGAGGAGCTGTGCTGGAGGAGGGCGTGCTGGATGGGACCATGGCGGACGGGGCCCTGGTGGAGGGGGGCGTGGTGGAGGAGGGCGAGGAGAGGCGCAGCTCCCAGGGATGAGCGAAGCGGAGAGATGTGAGGCGGAGTCGACTAGAGACAGTGGAGAGATGTGCGAGGGAGTGGGCCAATGGGAGGGAGCAACAGGGCGAAGCGGAGAGGGGCTAGGAGGAACGGGGTGATGAGATGTGGGATGGAGCGGTGAGGTGCGAGACAAAGCGGAGCGGAGAAATGCAGAGAGGAGCGGGTCGAGTCTGAGCGGAGATGGGCAGAGTGGCGTGGAGAAGTGCGGGGCGGAGCGCAAAGGGGCGGCGTGGAATGGTGTGTGACGGAAGGTAGGAGCGAAGAGGGGAGGACTGTTGTGGAGAAGTTTCGGCCGGAGCGGAGTGGGACGGAGGGTAGAGGGCGGAGTGGAGAGGTCTGGGATAAAGCGGAGCGGACAAATGTGGAACGGAGCGGGACAAGGCTGGGCGGAGCGGGTCGTGGGGGAGCTGAGCGGGATGGAGGGTGAAGGGCGGGGCGGAGAGGAGAGGAGCGGGATGGGAGGGGTGGTAAAGCGGAGCGGAGCAAGGCGAAGTGGGGGGGGAGAATGGCGAGTCATGGGGCCGTGGAAGGGCGGGGTGGAAGGGTGGATAAAAGTGTCCTCAGAGGGGCGTGGCAACTTTCGCGCCACCGCACAGAGCAGCCCGACGACGTCAAACGACGAGGTGCACTCGCCAAAAACGCGCAGTAAAGCACAGTGCCGGCAAGTGGAGCGTAGTTTTCGCTAAGAGATGCAACCAATCAGAGCGTAGGTACTAGAGGTTTGTCGGAATTGCAAAGCAGCAGAGTGCTCAGCCATATTATAAAATAAGTCTTAGTAGGCAAGTGCTGAAATACTTTTACAATATAAAATAAAAAATGCAGGTGTTGATCTAAAAGAGTATCTCTGTCGAAAAAAATAATGACACTTTTCGAAAGAAACAGAGCCAAATCCTTTCTGAAACAACAAGCTTATTGAAATCTACAAATAAATTACCTAACATAGTGACGATACTGAATCTTGCAAGAATGAAAATGTTTCGATAATGAACTTCTTAAGTTTTAAAGAGCACTAGAAACTCTGCGAAGACTATGTGTTACTTAATAATTACTAAACGTACTTGTTAGTTATATTGTGAACTATTTGATCTCTTCGACATTTTTACTGTTGCTAAATATGGATACTATTTACAACAAACATCTAATATTATGAAGAGGATTACTTTTACTGCTATTATTAATATTGTTATTTTTACCGTTACTCTGCTATGCTCACAAATTCTCTCTATGTTAACACTAATTTATTAATTTACTTGCAATTTAATCATACGTTTCGACATACAGTATTTTACTCATTACCTGTTGCATGTGGTCGTATAATTCTATACAGAATCACGATTCCTGGAAGTTATATTTATTAAAACCAATTATTAGATTGATGGTAACTAATATAAATTTTAAGTCTTTCTCAACAAAATAATTTAACATTTATTCTTATACATTTATTTATTCTATTGAGTTCATGAATATTACTTATTCTATATTCAACATTAAAATACCGTACGGTTTTCAGTATAGTTCGTAAGCTTACTCCAATGTCTTGTTAGATGACTTCTCGGTCGAATCCGAAGAATGTTGTCCGTGGAATGTCCTTGGTATTCCTATTCTCATGTTCTTGCCTAAAAATGTTCCGGAATGTCCTCAACGATTTGGTATTTAATATGATTTAATATTCCCAAAAAATCAATACGCGGTCGTGACTTTCCATATCTGTGCTTCGTATGAAACACCTACGCGCGACTGTCTCCAGCTACTTATCGAAAAATCTTCCCATCTACGGAGTTACCCTAATACACATTCCCTCGAAACAAGGAGTCTATTTGAATTCAAAATTCCAACTTCTACATTAATAAAATTCACAATCACAATTCAATACTACTATTGAAACAATAATAAGTTCCCGCCTCACAATCGTATAATACCCCAGCCTATGCTGAAAATCCATTCGCACCTCACCAACTGCTTACGTGCGTACGCTTCAACGTCTTTTAAGAGACTGTTTCTTTTAATTTTTCCAGAGAATCATGGTATTCAATGCCCTCTGCACACATTTTGCATGTAATGTGTTCGGGATCGTATCCATCTGCACTGCACTATGACACCAAACATGGAATATTCCACTTTGTTGATCTGTTTCCCTAACAACGGGTATTCTAGGTCTTTCGAGTTTGCAAACAATGCCATTATTACTAACGCTGGATGCCGATTTTAGCATTCAAATTAAACCCGAGGTTCTTGGCTTATGACAGTATCCATGCATATTCTGCAAATAAAATAAGCAACATTCATACAGTAGTAAAATAAAAGGCATTTTGATTGTTTCATTAACTATTTTCTGGGTTGTCACCCGCAGCGACAACGATAGTAATTACAAATATTTGTTACCATTTTCATACCATAAAGAGGATTATAACAGCCTCGAAACGAAGAGCTATGAAAACTGAGCAATGACAATCTGGTATGTTTGGTGAAAATTATATTTTCATATGTAGGAAATGTTCATACAAAGAATATGTCAAATTTTCAACATGTGACATGACTTCAATATTGCAGTTTCCAATCAAAATTTATAGAACATATTCTTCAAATAATATGTAATTCAACACGTATTTTTACGTGTCTTCTTCAAACCTTCAAATTATCAAAATTTTCTCCTGCAAAATTTGATCAAAGTCAGGGAGAGCCTAATCATACGGCGGTCGCGATGTCACTCACTATTTAACATTCACGTCTGGAACAAATTGTTCTCAAGTCGTGAATTAGAAAGCTTTCTCTTGATAGAACGTAGACAAGACTAGATCGTGTTCTCACAGCTACGCCCAGAGCTTCTTTAAGGAAAGCGACCTTTACTTTCTATTGGTTACCTAAGTTTAGGTTTTCCCAAATGCTCAACTCTATATGTGAAATGCGAAATAGTACGAAATAAAAGCTTTTCCGGTAAACTTAGTAGGGCGGAGGGGAAAACGCTTATGCAGCGAGTAGCCCTCACCCCAATGGACGCAGGGCCCGGAGGGGGCGTGGCATTCTGGGTCGCAGCGGAAGTGGTCGAGCGCTCCCGGGGACGGCGGTGGGGAAGGAGGGGTGAGTTGAGTCGGCGATGGCGGGCGCTTTATCGGCAGTCATGATCGATTAGGTCGCAATTAGTGGAGCCGCTCCCTGCTCGAGTACGCATTTCGAGATCAGAACCAGCTCTCGATACGGCCTGATCGATAGTTCGCAATTAACGAAGTGGGAGCGAGTTATGCCACGCGAGAGGGCTGCCTGCGGGCTGCTGGAGAGCCCGGGGAAGCGACGGGGAGAGGGAGGTCGAGAGGTCGCAGGAGCGAGGAGGACGACGAGGACGGGTCACCCGAAGGGAGACCACGCCCACCTGTCACCCACGCAGGACTGCGAGGGTGGCAGGTGCGGCCGGAGGGGCGGTACGTAGGCTACAAACCCTTAATGCTGTGGCGCCATGACACTGCAAGACAATGCGCCATGATACTGCGTTTGGGCTTGGAAGAAGTAGAGAGAGAAAAAAAAACGATGGAAGAATGAACTTCGGAAGGCGACGATTCAAAATTAAAGATGACGAGAAATATTTGAGAGTGTAAGTATTAGGTAGGGAGTAACGAGAAAGTGACGACTGTGATTGAATGTGATTACAAACAGATGGGGAAGAGAGGGGGTGAGAGACGGACAGTTGGATGGGCAGTTGAGCAGGCAGTTGGGTCAGCGATTTGGCGGGCGAACAGCTAAGAGAACGGCAAGGAGAACGGTTAGGAGAACGGTTAGGCGAACAGTGGGGGGAGGGTGGCGGACAGATTGAAGTGGCCTTTGAAGCATGGAGTGTTGGATGTAGGGGAAGTGGGGCAAGGAGTGCGGAGAGGCGGGAGAATCAGAGGTGAGTAGAAACAGGTGAGCTGTGAGGAGGGGGCAGTTCATGGCATTCATGGCCTGCCCGTCTGTCTTTCGGTCTGCCCGTCTGTCTTTCGGACTGCCCGTCAGTCTTTCGGTCTGCCCGTCAGTCTTTCGGTCTGCCCGTCTGTCTTTCGGACTGCCTGTCAGTCTTTCGGTCTGCCCGTCAGTCTTTCGGTCTGCCCGTCTGTCTTTCGGACTGCCCGTCTGTCTTTCGGACTGCCCGTCAGTCTTTCGGTCTGCCCGTCAGTCTTTCGGTCTGCCCGTCAGTCTTTCGGTCTGCCCGTCAGTCTTTCGGTCTGCCCGTCAGTCTTTCGGTCTGCCCGACTTTTTCGGTCTGCCGACTTTCAGGTCTTTGCTTTATCATTTCTGAATCTGCCTGTGCGGCTTTCGGAGTGCCTGTCCGTCCGTCTGTCTGTCTGAGGTGCAGCAAAGTGCAGCTGGGCGGCCGAAACAGGCAGAACGGGCGGAGGCAGGCTGGGTGGGGATGGGTGGGGCGGGGCGGAGCGAGTGCGTCCGAGCGGGGGTCGGGGTCGGGTCGGTCCGAGGGCCGGGTCGGGTCGGGTCGGGTCGGGGCGCGTCGGGGCGGGTCGGGGCGGGTCGGGGCGGGTCGGGGCGGGGGTGGCTGGGCAGTCGGGGCGGGCAGGTCGGGTCGGGTGTCAAGGTCGGGTCGGGTCGGGTCGGGTCGGGGCGTGTCGGGCCAGGTCGGGGCGGGGCGGGGCGGGGCTTGGCGGGGCAGGGCGGGGCGGGGCGGAGCGGGGCGGGAATGGGTTGGGCGGGGAGGGGGCGGGGAGGGGGCGGGGCTAGGTGGGGCAGGGCGGGGGTAGGCGGGGCGGGGCGGGCGGTCCCGGTATCGGGACGGATGGGCACGTCATCGAGGGGGCGGGGCGGACGGGCGGCTGGCGCGGGGCAGAGAAGGCCAGTACATAGTCGCTGTGGCATCCAAGACGTGACAGGCGTGTGGGAGGGCGACGCGGATTAGCGGCTGCGTGCGCGGGCAAATAGATCGCGTCGCGTGGCCGTTCAATTAGGGGGCGTCGATCGGGGCGATGTGGTGCCACGAGGCGGCTCCCACGGAATGCCACAGCCGGGAGGCTGCTTTGAGCCTCGAGCGACCTGCAATGGGGTGTCGTGAAACGCTTCACATGTTGAATCTGTTATTTGAAAGAATGTTCAGTGTCTTTGTTTCTATAAGTTGAGTTTTGGATTGAATGTGAGTAATCTTCTTTCATCCCTGTACGTGAAAGGAGCATAACGAAACTTCCGTGGTCAGGCGGAAGAGCAGGCCTCAAGGCCTGAGTCTCGCCACGTAAAATAAGGTATTCATTCATTCATTAATGAACTGGGATAAAAAAATAAGCTGATGATCCATCATTATTAAGTTATTGTAGATGAATGTTAGCACAAAAATTAAAAACACGGGGAGCGTGTATTCGAATTCTGATGACATTTGGAAACTTTCATATAAGATTTTACGTCACTTACAATTTATTCAAATTCAATCCTTCGAATTCAATATTTACGAATTTTCCTTTAGGTATTCTCATGCTTCAGGTATTTGTTTTTCTTCTATGCCATACTCTATGTTAAAAACATCACCAGAGGTTCCGAGGTTTGCGATAAAATTACGAGTACCACCGATCAATCGTTACTAAAACATGGGTAAACTAAGTATAAAAAAGCGTTTCTGACCGCGAGGTCCTAGGTTCAAGTCCTGATGGCGGCAGGATTTTCGACACTAGCTTTTCAGCTAGGTCGAATTCAGTCGCGGTCTGGAGGAGAATTCTAGCGGCCGGCTGCTCTGATCGGTAGTTTTCCGTGGTTTCTCCGATCAACACCAGGCGAATGCCGGAGCAGTACCCTACAAAACGGGCCACGGACCGCGCGCGATCTGTCCTTCCTCTTCCTTGTCCTATCCACACCACATATTCCGGGAGACCGGTCGGGACCTTAGAGCTTGTCCCGGCTGGGGCGGTGCCCCGCTAATGGGAGAGTCCTGGTTAGGGGGAAACCCCACTAGCCGACGGCAGGTCGGTGCCGGATCTCGCCATCCGGCGGGGGAAGATCAACACCATCTCCCGAGAAAAAAAACACACTAATGGGACTAATGACCGAAGCCGTTGACGCGCCCGGAAACACGAACAAATCAATCAATCAAGTATAAAAATACATATAAATACATTATTACATTGAGTGTAACCACAGTGCACAGTTTAGGAATGACACTAACTGCATTGCTACGTTCTGTATCATGAAGGTAAGCTATTGCACCAGCCAACGGCGCCCGGCAGGCTGCGGGGGCGGGGCGAAGGCAGCAAAACAAGGCTGTCGCCGCACCGCGAACTAACCGCGACAGCGCCGCCCCCGGCCGCCAGGCAGCGGTGACCGCCCCGCACGCCACCGGCACCCCGCCACGCGCCACGCGCCACTTGCGCGTAGCTAGCACGGGCATTTGTCATAGGTAATACCAGGAGCGCTTCCGAAATTTCCGATACATTTTTTTAACAATAATAATAATAATAATAATAATAATAATAATAATAATAATAATAATAATAATAATAATAATAATAGTCAATCAATTAATCAGACATAAATCATTTCTTATTAGTTGAATACATTAACTCTAAGAAATCTACATTCCAAATTTGACGTTTATCGCTTCAATAGTTTTCCTTCTGCGTTGATATATGAGTCAGCAAGTGGGTTTCTTCTCTTATTATATTTGTATAAGAAGGTGAGAACCGTGTAAAGATAATTGCACACGCACGAAAAATATCAAAATAATAGAATAATGAAACACGGAATAATACGTTCAATTTTCTCAAATATGTGAATACATCTCATTCGAATGCCTCCTATTGAATTAGAAATTCCTGTCATACTTCAGATATTAGAAAACTCATTAAAAAATTGGGAGCCTAATGAAAGATAAGTAGTACCTAATGAGGAATTCTACAGGAGAAGATAAAACAACGGTTGTTGTCATTTAGGCGGCTCAATTAATTCAAATTTGACGCCATATTTGGAATATAATCAACTATAACCACTCGTTCGGCCGAATGAACTGCATTTCAACTGGGCCGCACCCGACGTAGTTTATTTCTCTCTCAAAACCCCGTCAATTACCGTGCAAAGAGAAATAATTTCAATCTTTGCATGAACGCAGTGCATGTCTTTGAGTTTGGTTCTTGTCGCAGTTCTCGGAATCGGCTCCTTCCAAATAAGAAGCGGCGCGATCCCATTGTTTGAGAGCAACCTGCTAAAACTAATGTTCAAATCAAAACTTTTAAAGTGCCATCTCATCAGCATTTATTAAAGAAAACCGTTTACACATACAAATCCCTGCCAACCAAATCGTTTTCAGTAGTTTTTAATAATTTTCACCCCACCACAATCCTACAAGAGATCTAAACACGAAATCTGGCTCCCTTTTCTGTGTACCTAAACTCCATAATAGTAATATACAAATTCCCGAAATAACAGAAGATTTCGATAGCCATTAAAATATAGACTAAATCATCCAAATAAATCAGTTCTGTGACTTATGAGTAAAACCTGGAAAATGAAGGCCCAAGGAGCCAATAAAGCATTTACGTTGCTTTTACGTGTTTCTACATATCAAAAATAAAAGCAATCGTGCAACAGCACATATTTATTGCTCCAAGAATCATTACTCTGCTCTGTCCCAAAAAATCGTCTTCTAAAAGAAAAAGTTGCAAAAGAGCTCACATACCACTCCTACGAATTAAAGAATTCTATAATTACTAAAAACTAATAGAACCTCATAAAAAAGAAAAGAAACAAATAATGCAAGGTTATATTTTTATCTTATTTTTAAAATTGATACTTTAAGTAGATTTTTTATCATTGTTTTGTATCATCATTTGTATCATCATCATTTTGTATCATCATTTTGGAGACTTTATTTTGTATCATTTTTCCCCTTTCAATCCTTGACTGCGATCTTGTTTCAAAAAACTGCATGCGAGTCCAGGAGTTTAATCACATTTTTGGATACTACTTTATTGGAAATATTGTCGGTTAAAAACACAAGCGTTTTGAATCATTAGATTGTTGACTGTTAGACATGTTGACTGCTCCTGGCCAGCCTCAGAACTGGAGATTCACTAGCGAAGATGAGGGGTGTATGTTTCCACAGGGGGATACGGATGGCGCGGTAAGTCAATGGTCTGTATGAAATGTTCGAGGTATTCTGATTGAGTTAGCCAGACGCTCTAGGAAACATGAGCAAGCACGTTGTTGCAATTACTTCTGCTTCACAAACATCTCCTCGTCCTTGATTCCCAGTACGCTGTTTCAGAGAAGAGGGCGTTAGTTTGCCAATTAACAGGGAAGGTTGAGAGGCCACAACCACAGTATTACATTGCTTTGTTTCACAGAAAGTGATTCTACAATCATACTATAGTTGCAGACTCGTACCAATCTACTTTGTTACGTTTAGAGATAAATGTATTAAAATGTAATAAAACATTTCATGACACATATTTCAGCTATTACTACAGATAATGTAATAATTCTGAAATTTAGAATAATACATAACTTATCAAAATACGTAAAAATACAAAACTTTAAATTATCTAGATTTACATTTTCAGTGGAATTTTCCAGGATTTATTTATTTATTTATAGACAGATTATTTCTATTGCCACAATTTTTGGTTTAAGTATATTGTCCAATTAGGATAATAAACGTATATCAATAAATGTAACAATAGAAAACACCGTCTATAAATAAATCCTGGGTCATTCACCTGAAAATATAAGCTAAACAGTCTAGGATAGTAACCTAAAACCGATTTAAGTTCAATCAGTATACCTTCCAAACCCATAATAATTGAATGGAGGTATCTACGAGTATACTTGGGTTTTTTCTAACGTAGCAGCTGAGGGTATTGTCTCCAAGATGAAATGTGGCACAACTTTCTGTGTCTTTATCCCTCCTGCCACAAGATGTCGCATGATCGCGACCGTATTAAGAAGGTGGAGCTGATCAAGCGACTCGAGCGGCACGACCGAGAAAGACGCGAAAAGTCGTGCCATACTCCATCTTGATAATACCCTCAGCTGCCTCGTTACAAAAACCCAAGTATAGTTCTGCAAAATAAACTTATTCACGTGTGAATCAGTTCCGTAGTAATAATATTAAAAGCTAAAACACATGGGGCGCAGATCTCGAAATCCCCGTTTGCAGGCGGCGCGCGAGTCACGGCAGCTTAGACATCACACACTGTCAGATCTCCATCTTGATGATAAAACCCTCAACTGCCTTGTTAAATAAAACAAATATTGTACCTGCAAAATAAACTTATTCACGTGTGAATCAGTTCCCTAGTAATAATATTAAAAGCTAAAACACATGGGGCGCAGATCTCGAAATCCCCGTTTGCAGGGGTGCGCGAGTCACGGCAGCTTAGACATCACACACTGTCAGATCTCCATCTTGAAGATAAAACCCTCAACTGCCTTGTTAAATAAAACAAATATTGTACCTGCAAAATAAACTTAATCACGTGTGAATCAGTTCCATAGTAATAATATTAAAAGCTAAAACACATGGGGCGCAGATCTTGAAATCCCTGTTTGCAGGCGGCGCGCGAGTCACGGCAGCTTAGACGTCACACACTGTCAGATCTCCATCTTGAAGATAAAACCCTCAACTGCCTCGTTAAATAAAACAAGTATAGTACCTGCAAAATAAACTTATTCACGTGTGAATCAGTTCCCTAGTAAAAGCTAAAACACATGGGATACAGCTCTCGAAATCCCCGTTTGCAGGCGGCGCGAGAGTCACGGCAGCTTAGACGTCACACACTGTCAGATCCCATTTATCAACTCCGGAAACCTTCTTGCGGTCCGGACGGCGATAAATCGCACGGCCATCCCGATTCATAACGAATCCCGGAGCCCCCGCGGGGTGCCGCAATTACAGAGGGATCGCCGATAACAAACGCACACGGGCGGCGGAAGGCGAAAAGCCGGCGGCGACTGCGGTGGTGGGTAAAGTGGGACGACCGTGGATTTTGCGGACGGAGCCTCTGCCCTCCGCAGGGTCGAAGGGCGCGGATAAGCTCCCGAAGGGCCGGAGAAAGGCCGGCTGACGGAACGCCTGCCTGCCCTTCGCGGTCAACGTGTGTCCGCGACCGACGCATCCTTCAAAATGCGATTGCCTCCGCGAGACGCCTGGAGTTGTGGAGAATATATGCAAATCTAGTCACCCCTCACCCTTTGAAAGGGTCACAAGGAATAATTCATTTCAATTCCAGACTTTGTTCCATGTGAAGTTTTGTTGGAGCATATTGTGTTGTTTTGTGTTTTCAGTACCTTTCCTCCAATCTTTTATCTTCAAATCCCATTGCTCATCACATGATTGCGGGCAGCCTGTCAATTTGTCAGAAATTTAATTCATCGCGCGGGAGGTCGCAAATCTCAAGCGCTCTCCTACGTTAGACCCACGTTGACAAGCAGTGCCGACCAGGGTGTGGCCCATGGAGCCCTTGCGATAACCTCAATTTTCTGTACCACACTTCAAGTAGCCACGATCCATTTTCCGGGGAATAAAACTTTATAGATACTTCCGGGAATTGCCAGAAATAAAAATTGCTCACGGAAATTTGCATCGTCTTCGCACTGGGTCTATATTGTATGACATCAATACAATCAGGATTTTTGCGGTATCTAAAATAACACAATATTGCATTCAGAAGAGACACAAAAAGTAGGATGTTCAAGAATGAAAAATAACTAAAAAAGCATGATTTTATGAAAAGATGAGGGAAAATGCATGATTTTATGAGCTTATTTATGATGGAATAAATTTTAAATCTCGTCAAATTTGACGTTGAATTCCAATTGCATAGTTTTCAAAATATTATTTGTAATGGCATTCGCAAAAGCGCTTAAAAGCGCTAGCGTTCACTAAGAGGCTAAAGAATCAAGTTGCAACTAAGACAGTCTTAATCTTCCTTTAAAGAAACGGTAGAAAACAGATGAGTCTAAATAAAACGAAGGTAATATTTTGAAAACATTGTTGTGTGTGTGTGTGTGTGTGTGTGTGTGTGTGAGAGAGAGAGAGAGAGAGAGAAAGAAAGAAAAAGAGAGAGAAAGAAAGAAACAAAGAAAGAGAGAGAAAGAGAGAGAAAGGGAGAAAGAAAGAGAGAGAAAGAGAGAAAGAAAGAGAAAGAGAGAAAGAAAGAGAAAGAAAGAGAAAGAGAGAAAGAAAGAGAAAGAGAGAAAGAAAGAGAAAGAGAGAAAGAAAGAGAAAGAAAGAGAAAGAGAGAAAGAAAGAAAGAGAAAGAGAGAAAGAAAGAAAGAGAGAAAAACAAAGAAAGAGAGGGAGATAAAGAAAGAAAGAGAAGGAAAGAGAAAGAGAGAAAGAAAGAGAAAGAAAGAGAGAAAGAAAGAGAGTGAAAGAGAGAAAGAATGAGAGAAAGAGAGAGAGAAAGAAAGAGAGGAAGAGAGAGAGAAAAGGGAGAGTGAGAGGGGGCAATGGAGTGAATGAAGCTATGAATAAACGTAACCTAAGACGACTGTCAAAACATAGAAGATGGAAGTTGTGGTACAAAACGGGATTAACGATATATTCGAATTGCAATGGATTTTAGGGGCAGTACATTGTTCCACACAATAAATAGTATCCACGACGACAAAAAATGACAAAAATATGCTCTAAATAGTTCGAACGAACATTACACAAGGCGTTCTGTCCACCAACGACGCGTGAGCGCTTTCCCGACGACCCAAACGATTCCAGCGCATCACCATGCACAACGAGCCTCTTACCGGACGTAATTTTTCACCCCCGACCCACCCTCCTCTCGGGTGACCCCACCCTTCGCCCTCCTTCCAAAGGTGAGGTCCGCGCGACTCCGATGTATAGGAAGCGCCGCCCCAACTTCACGGGGTTAAACCCGTTCCGAAGCCCACCGGAAAGTTCTCTATAGTTCCTCATGAAACTCCAAGGAGGCCCTGCCTTCGGACCGGGGGCGGTTCGCGCGGCTGCACAGCGTAGGCGGCGGGCGACCGGAAGGCGGGCGGGAAAAAAAGTTGAAGATTGCCCGAAAACGTGGTTA
The DNA here is from genome assembly GCA_011170035.1 of Teleogryllus occipitalis. Taxonomy (NCBI): domain Eukaryota; kingdom Metazoa; phylum Arthropoda; class Insecta; order Orthoptera; family Gryllidae; genus Teleogryllus; species Teleogryllus occipitalis. The sequence continues at coordinate 34,020 of BLKR01006898.1, read as the reverse complement.
GAATCTTGTTCTGCGGAGACGTGAAAAATTCTTCCGGCATGGAGCGCGGGCGACAGGGAGAAATGCTCCGGCGACGGGCAGGCGGGCAGGCAGGCGGGCAGGCGGGCAGGCAGGCAGGCAGGCAGGCGGGCAGGCGGGCAGGCGGGCGGGCGTGCGTGCGGGCGGGCGGGCGGGACGGTGCATGTGGGAGAGACGGCGGGGGTGGAGGTGCAGGAGAACGGGAGGTCTGGATGGACGGGCAAGAACGCCGTGGGTAAAAATGGCCGACCGAAAAGAAAGCAATTCGGATTGGTGTGTATGTGAGTACAACAAACATATTTGTGGGCGAAATGAGTGTTCTTTCTGCAGGCGTCAACTCCTTGATTCTCCCATTCGTGCCTCCGGATAGAAGACTCGGATATATCTATTTACCAGAAAGGAGAGTAATGAAAGAGAACGTGAAAGACTTGGCGACGGTGGTGAAGTAATGAGTGAAGTAATGAGTTATAGAATTTAAATGTTCGAATTATATTTCGTTATTTCATTATATAGAATGTCAGTCAAATTTTGTCTTTTATACACATGCGCGACAGAAACGATATTGGAAAAACTAACATGAAACGTAATTTTAACTTCCGGGAGCATCTACTTCTGGAATAGGTTTGTTGTTTTATTTGTCTTTGTACTTACTACAGTTTTTAATTAGCGACAAGCCATCCAAAATAAATAACTCTGATCAAATAAAAGCTCTGTAAATTTCGCTTGGGCATGCTTTGCAGTCATGAGCGTAGAAGAGTAACTACGACGGGTAAAACTGGTAATTTGGGGCTTCCAAACTTCCACGCAAGAGTAACAATTAGTCAAATGTAAACAGTTATTTCTCTTGGGGCATTCGGAACGAACTCTCATTTCAAATGAAAAAGTTAGTTTGTAACAGAATATATTTGGAAATTAGTGTCAAACTCATTTACTCCTTTCTAATTTGTGGGATTTTTATTATCCACAATTATTGTTTTGAATGATGAGCGGAAAAACGAGTAAACAAGTCAAAGTCTCAGAGTTTATTTTGTCCAGCAATATACTATTTATCTTTTCAAAGCGTTGTAACAAAATACTTCTACCATCATTAGCATAGAATTTTTAAAAGAAGATTCGAATGATATTCTTTTACACACTGACCATTTCTTCTTTAATAATATAACGAAATAAAACGAAAATAATTCACATGATAAATCTTTCGAGAATAAAAAATGTATCGAACAAGTCAGCATCTGGGAATTAAAGATATCCCCGACAATTTTAAACATATATTCAAAAATAATTGGAATGTCAGTGAAAATATTTAATTGTACTATAATATTTCAGTACATCGTACGTTTTTAAAAAATGTAGCAAAAACAACCATTGCTTATCATTTTCGAGCACGTACATGTGAGTTTACTGGATAAAGTAAGATCTGGGAAAACTTATAGTTGACATTTAGGTGATATACTTGAAGTATGCACGATACGTTAGCTTATTTGAATCCCTGCTGGGGAAGTTAATTCAAATTCAACAGAAGGAACGAGAGTAAAGGGTCTCGTACGAGGCAGCAACGGGCTTCGTCAGTAATCTCGATCAGGATCTCGATAAATTGCAAAGTATGTTTGGTGTGTTTCCTAACGTCCCAAGACAACACACTGACATTGTCTTTTTCAACATTTCATAGTACCGATCATGCAAAAATATACAAACTGTGCGTTATTAGAGCATCAATATAACAAATATTATAGTTTTTAAACATGTTTTTCTGAGTAAAAAATATTCAGTGAAAGTTAAGAAAAATAAAATTGTCATCACACTGCCGAATAAAAGATTTTTGTTGAAATTTCTATCAAACATCTCAACAAAATTTCCATTATTAAATAAAGAACGTTTTTCTCCTGTACCTGATCTTTAAAAGTACAGTTCGTGAACACCCTGTGTGCAAAAAGTCTTTTGACGTAATTTTAGACCGAATCACCGGAAGCATTCCCCTCGATCGATCTCATCACGCGCCCAGTGAAGTCCCTTGAGGCGTCGCCTTCGCCCTCAGCGGGTGCCGCACAGGTGGCGAGCGGTGGCGGCAGACGGGCTGGCGACAGGGGAGGGTGGAGCGGGGATCGCGAGGGAGGCGAAAGGCTCGGCAGGAGGATGCGTCCGTGAGAGAGCGCACTTTTGACAGTAAAGCGGCTGGGAGGGCACGCAGGCTAGGGGATTGGGCGGGGCGCAGGCGCAATGAGACAGTGGTGAGACAATCTGACAGGCGGAGGCAATGGGTTAGCAGGACGTGGGGACGGTGCGGGCAGTGGGGGTAATGGAAGCGGTGGGAGGAGGGGGGTAATGGCGGCGGTGAAGGGTGATGGGAGCGGTGGGGATAATGGGAGCGGTGGAGCTAATAGAGGCGGTCGGGGTAAAGGAGGCGGTGGGAGTAATGGAGGCGGAGGCGGTAATTGAGGCAGGGGGATGGAGGCGGTGGGGGTAGTCGGGGCGGTGTGGGTATTGGCGGCAGTGGGGGTAATGGGGGAAATGGGGGAGGTGGGGGTAATGGGGGCGGTGGGGGGTAATGGGGGTGGTGGGGGTAATAGGGCGGTGGGGGTAATGGGTGCGGTGGGGGTAATGGGGGTGGTGGAGGTAATGGGGGCGGTGGAGGTAATGAGGGCGGTGGAGGTAATGAGGGCGGTGGAGGTAATGGGGCGGTGGAGGTAATGAGGGCGGTGGGGGTAATGAGGACGGTGGAGGTAATGAGGGCGGTGGGGGTAATGAGGACGGTGGGGCTAATGGGGCGGTGGGGTAATGGGGGCGTTGGGGGTAATGCGGGCGGTGAGGTTAATGGGGGCGGTGGGAGTAATGGGGGTACTGGAAGCGATGGGGATAAGAGGGTGGAGGGGGTAATGGGGGCGGTGGGGGTAAGAGGGCAGGGAGTAATGAGGACAGTGGGAGTAATGTGAACAGTCGGGGTGACGGGAGCAGTGGAGACGGTGGTGGGTTGGTGTGGTGATGGGGCGGCCCGCTAATGGGAAAGGGAGAACGGTGAGACGTTCAGGGCATGGGAGCGGTCGAGGTGGTGGGCGGGGCGGCGGTTCGGCAATGGGACGGGTAGGACGGAAGAAGGGGGGCGGTAAGGCAGATGGGCCGGTGAGGGCTGCGTGGGCGTTGAGGACAATGGAAACGGTGTGGGCGACGAGGCAGGGGGGCGGGCAGTAGGGTGGGCGTGGCACCGGGGCAGCTTGACGAACGGGCGCTTTAAAACTATTAGGCCAGAGGGCCGGCGCGCGGCAACTGCGAACAATAACTGTTAAGTAAGTGGTATTTGTGCGCCCGGGTGCTCCGCCAGGAAGTTGGGGCGCCCGCAGGGGCCAGCGGCGCCCGCGGCGAGTTTGCCTTTCTCCCCTCCCCTATCCCCTCCCGACCATGCGGTGCAGGGTGCACGGGGAATGGAGCGGCTGAAGAGGGAGAGGGCGTTCGTCCAGCCCGTGTCGCTTGTACTTGCGTGGCGTAAGCTTAGAAGGGAGAAGAGAGTTTTAAAGGCAACTTCAGCAACGAAAGGAGAAAAATGGAATATTGATGTGATGTTTTAAACAACGCAGTAAAACATCAACCCTGTGACGTGGAGTTACATTTATTTTATTTCATTTGGTCTCTTGCGCTAAAGAGCCAAACTTCACGCAAGTACAATTTCCGCTGCCCTGTATGCAATTAAAACATGTAGGTTCAAATCCTGCAGAAAATTAATGTCTCCATTATGCGATTGTGACATGAATGTTCATAAAGCAAATGAAAATTAAATCGTTTCATTCTTTTGTCACGATTCGTTCACAATTTAACGAACGAAGATGGAGAGAGGAACAGAAACAGAGTGAGTGATGGAAGGAGAGAAGAAGATCGTGGAAGAGGTAGCGAGTGGAAAATAAAGATAGAGATGGTGAGAGAGAGAAAGGGACGAAGAGGGAGAAAGGCGAAAGGTTTAAAATGGCCAATATAAGAAGAAAACGTACGGAGAATTATATACATCTAAAAAAATAATGAATGTAATAAAAAGAGAAAACTATTAAGATGGGAATAACCAGAAAGATGAAACTAACCCAGAGCAGCACATGCTGCAACGAAACTACTGCAAGAAGAGACATAAAAGCTGAAAAGGCAATCTTGAAAAATGAACCTGGCTGTCGACGGGAGGCAACAAAACGAAAACAATGAGCTCATGGCGCGCAGAGCTAGCAGGAGGAAGAAGTAACAACGAGCGAAGAGCGGTGCTCTGCACACGAGGGACGAAATGGACACGGAACACCAGTGCCGATCTGATCGGGAGGTTCTAGCTTCAAGTCCCGACGGCGGCAGAATTTTCGACACTAGCTTTTCAGCTGAGTCGAATTCAGTCGCTGTCTGGAGGAGAATTCTAGCGGCTGGCTGCTCTGATCGGTAGTTTTCCGTGGTTTCTACGATCAACACCAGACGAATGCCGGAGCAGTACCCTAACAAACGGGACACGGACCTTGCGCGATCTTTCCTTCCTCTTCCTTGTCCTATCCTCACCTTTACACACACACTTACACTAACATGCACTACTATCACACACACACACACACACACACATATGTGTGTGTGTGTGTGTGTGTGTGTGTGTGTGTGTGTGTGTGTGTGTGTGTTTTGAAACTTATTAAGTTTTAAAAATTCGGCTACAGACATCTCTTGTCAATGCACTGTAACACTCAAATAGTTCGACTTACGACCCATAGATTGTCCACGGGTATCCTCATTATTATGAAATCCTCCTAGAACAATCATATTCCTCTGCCTGTATGTTTAAAAAACTAAACGTGTCAGTCATGTTTTACATCGGAATATATTGCTACAATAATTCTGGGTGATTTTGTGTTATAAGGACTCGATTAAACGGTGCAGAAAAAATGTCTGCCAATGATAAGTACAGTAGAAAATATTCTTCTGATAAGAACGTCAACAACACCAAATCAGAATTCCCACTATTCGAGGGGAGCTTCGATTATCTGAAGTTTTTGTTGCAAATCTCAAACTTCGACCACAGGTTGGGGTTGCCAAATTTACGTCACCGCCTCCTTTGTCGAGCACCGCCGTCATTGGGAAGTCTGCTCCTTACATCCATTGTTCATTCCATCATTCTCCAATGACCAATTCAGATGTCCTGTGGATGTTGAGATAAAATTAACTCTCTTCACATTAAAGTAAATCAGACAGACTACTGTATCGCTTTATTCACTTGCCTCCAATTATTTCTTGATACCAAGTCTAGGATCTCATATGAGGAAAATGCAGTTTGTAAATCATTAGTACGATAACAGAGGTAAGATAATGAAAATGGGAAGAAATGAGAAGAGAAGGAAGTCATAAAACACATGAAAAAGTGAAGAGGAAAAGAATGTCGAAGGAGAATAATAGAAAAGAGCTAATAAACTATGAAATAAAAATAAATAACGGAAAATTGTTGGAAGTAAAGGAAAAAATAAAGTGTATAAAATTTTATACAAGAATACCGTTTTAAAAAAACACAAGGAACTCGTAAAAGGCGCCAAATTATACGAAGAATGAAAGAGACATGAAATACGATGAATCCGGAGTGTAGGGTGACGAGCATATAAACGCTTGGACAGAATAGAACAAGAGCGCCACGACGGTTTTACCCAGCAATAAAAGTTCCTAGCAGAGGAGAGGAGAATAGCTGAACTACACTCGAAGTACGAAATAAAGTACAGTGCGAATTCCAGGTACACCAACTAAGGCTGTCGCGTCATTAATTGACTGTTGAAAGGGGTTCACTAGTGACCATAAAAACCATGTAAAATAGCCTGGAATAATGAATATTTTGGTCACAAAACCTTATTTCAAACCTTTTAATTAAATAGGTCTAAATGAATTATTGAACTAATTTGTAACACTGAACTTAGAAACGTTCATTTCATATCGGAAAAGGTTTTGATTATTTACTTTTCTGGCAAGTTCGAGAAGAAGAAACTAACTAGTCTTTGGTCCCACTACTCTAATTGGATATCAATGTTTTCATTAAGTGATATTGTACTCTTTAACATAAACGTAAGCTTCCGCGGCTCGAGTCCATGTCTTCTTGGCTGTCTGGATGATGCCGCGTCGTTGACTGAGAGGCCGACGTTTCGCCTGTCATGTCGCAGGCTTCCTCAGGACAGTGACACCGCGGTGCTGCGCCACCGGTATTATATACCGGACAGTCAAGAATACATTTATATCAGTACGTTTACTCCGTTATTAACGTTTTTAAAGAGGAAAAGTGTAGTATACAAGACGAAGTCAGAAATATTTTCCAAAGAAGAGTGCCAAAGTACGCCATTACTTTACCACCCTAATGTGGTAATGAAATACATTACCACACTAGGGTGGTAAAGTACTTTATCACGAAACTGATTATAATGACATAATGTTTCACTTTAGCAAACCAAAGGGGATAAAATAATTAACGCTGCTTGTTTCAGATGGACGTGCAAAAATTGAGCTTCTTTTATTTCTTTTTATTATTAATTTTATTATTATTATTATTATTATTATTATTATTATTATTATTATTATACATCCTATATAAAAATGGTATGGAATATAAAAAGTTAATACATACAAAAAAGTTCATATTCCGTCATTTGGCTTTTGAAAATATATTACGAAACGCCAACCCATTCAAATGATGAGATTGAATTTCAAGTACAAAGGTGGTATTATCATTCATCATTTGAGCAAAATGGAGAAAGAAAGAGAAAATCGTCAGATACGCACAAAACAACGGCCATTATGTCGTAATGAAGGTCCGAAAAGGCCAATAACCATTCTTCTACTTTCTTTCTGTACACGTCATCTTTAAGCAGTAAATCCACTGTTTCTGTTACGAAAGTTGCAACCCGAGTACAAAAAGCCCCGAGTGGAGACGACAACTAAAGTTTGCACAAACTGCAGACCGAGTTGTGAGCGCCATCGTTTTCAAAAAACAGTTGTCTGTGGCACAGCTTGATGGAATAAATTAATTAAATTTATATAGTTCATCTGTACTTTCTTGTCTTGGGACGTACGTAGTAAAGGGAAAGTAATGTAATTATGTAGCGGCAAGTGGCGATTTTTCTCAGTAAAACCTCGTATTGCAGGTCCCTGATATTGAAAAGGGGAATAAATCTTGTTTCTATATGTAGTGGAACGTAGTACATTCATCCTCTAGCATGCTGTGTAGGAAAAATTAATGTTTTGGGGGTTCTTCATACTGAAAAATTGGTTGTAGGCAACACGTCTGTCCGTCTGTCTATTTGTCTGTCTTCCTGTGGTCAGCGCTAGCGTTCAGACGATTTTCTCTAAAACTGAAATTCCCCGATCGATCTCCCCAAATCCTACGAAATTGAAACGGAATTCTGATTTTGTAGAATACTCCAAACAAAGCCTTAACAATCTTTTAAAAATATTCTAAAAATGGCTCCACATTTTTGGATTTTTTGGATTTTAAACAACGCAGCGCAAAACTGGCGCAGTTTTCATTTTCGTTAAACTCTGAATTTTCAAAAATTGCAAAAGTTATGAATAACGCGAGAAAATATGTTCTATTGTAGCACCACCATTTTTAATCACGGAATATTGTTGAAACGAGTTAGTCATGTGTATATATTTCGGCATACAAGAGTATCATCCTCATCGTAACTGATCAATTTACTCAATTTTACAGTTGTTTTTATATTGGTATTAGGTGTACATACTTTCAACTAGAATGGTGATTGAGTAGATGAATAATTATTAGAATGAATAATTAATGAGTACATGACAGCGATGGTCAAAATGAAGTGAGTGATAACGGGAAAATGATGGAACGTTAGGTAGGAGAAACGTGTGATCACAGAAAACCTACCAAAAACTCTCTTTGCCCACAAAAAATTCCAATTCTTTTGGACGGGTATCGAATCCGGACCGAGCGGAGGAAGTCGTATGAGCAATCCATTACGCTAGGAGTCAGCCCTCATCATCTATTCATTACTCTAAAGACCAAGTTCGAGCTCTCTGCTGTTCTATTACACTTCATGTTTATCTAAGCTCGAACTGACCTAACAGTAAAAAGGTGACCATACAACAAGCAGAAGGGTGGCGGGCAAGCAACAGCAGTTCACAGGAGTTGCGAGACGAGCGTTGGGCGCCGGTGCAGGTGTACTGGTGAAGGCGCCGCTGCTGTCTCGGAAACAGTCGCCCGCGTCGCCGCCGCACATTGGGGCAAGACCCAGAAAAGCTGGCCAAAATATGAAAACGTTATCCAAATTGAATGAAACTTTGTATGCAAGGATTTTTAGACACGTTGATTACGATCTCAATGTCAAAATTAAAAAAATAAACAAAATGGCGGATCATGTATGACGGATTAAAAATTGAAAAACATCTACAAATGTTTCACTTGTCATAAATATGTATAAACAGGGTTTTATGGATTTAGCGATTCCGATGTAAGCATTGGAGAAAGGCAAAATGCCGGATCCAACATGGTGGAATAAAAATTAAAAAACTTCTAAAAATGTTTCAACCATTAAAATCATTAGGCTGTACGAAATGCAGAATAGCAGCTAATACCAGCTTATTCTTTAACATTTCAATAGCTAAATAGTACGGAATTAAGTTTTTACAAATTTTGCTGTCGGGCTCTGAGGAAATTATAACTGTTTTCCACTTAAAAAGAGAAGAAAAAAACAAATACGTCGCATCATTTTGTTTCAACATAAATTATTAATTAAGTAATTTTAGCAATTTTTTAAGTATTTGTAATACATGTAAACATTGCACTTACCATCACAATTTTCAACAATTTTGAATGATGAAAATTACTCAAAATCGAAAACTTTTATACGTGTTCAAAGTAACGGTTGAATTACAATCTTTGTCTCATCTACTCGCATAACGGCCAGATTTCCAATGATGCAAAGCGACACTATGACGTCATGAACCTTTTCCGACCGTGGCATTAGACAGTCTGGGAACCAGTCTACCCAACCGCATAGATTAAAACTCCCTAAATAAATCTTCTTTTTTTTCGATTTTTGCCCAGTTTTTCGGTATCTTGCCCCCAATGTGCGACTGCCTCAGAGTTTTACTGCTGTTCATTTCCGGCGGGCGTTGCGGCAGCACGGTCGTCGTTCGACTCCCGGCGCGGCGTTTTTGCCTGGTCCCTGGCAGCCGTTACGCGATCCTTCTTCGCGATATGTGCTCTTGCGCGCCACGCCGTTCTCCGCGCAACACAAAAACCCTGCAGGAGGTGAAAGGCAACGGCGCTCCTGACCCTTTGTGTTCTGTAGATCTGGTAACGAGAAAACGACTGAAAGCACCAGATCAGAACACCGCTCTATTGACTGCACGTAAAGGACCAGAGAAACAGATGCGAGAATGACTTGTTGCGACAACCGAAAGCGATTCAGTTTAAAAGGAAATTAAAAACACTCATTTTAAAATGGATCTTATCACGTAACGTAGTGAAGCGTTTCTAAAAGTAACATCAAAATAATTTACAATGGATGCAAAGCAAGGCGACAAATACATTGCTATTATAAATTAGAATTTTACATCATACGTTAAGCATGGTTGCTTTTCAAAATTCATGTAAATAAATTACACTTGAAGCAGTAAAAAATATGATTTCTCCAGATTAACCAAACTTTTATGTTAAGAGACTAAATCAAAGGTTTGTCTGAGTTATGATTACAAAGAAAAAGGACATAATATTTATCTTACATTTTAGCCTAAACAACAAGACCAATATATATTCGAATCGTATAAAAGTTGGATTTTGTAATTGCTGCGATAATTTGTTGTAAACGTAACGAATTATTTGCGAGCATTGTGATGAAAATTAACAGATTTTCGTCCCTACACTACTCTCCACTTGCAGAGGTTTTACATGTTCGGTACTGCAATACACATGGGATAACACAACACTGAAAACAATATTCTGAAAGTAGCTTAGTATGACGTTTACGTCGAGTATTTTAATGTTAAAAGTTTTATTTGTGTTTTCTCTCGTTCATAATACAAATAAATTGAAAAACTTATTATAATTGCAAGGCCCGTTCATTTTTGAACATTGAAAGTTCTATGTCAATGTCTCGATTAAAATGCGTCATTAAATGTTTGTATCATTACAACAATAAGTTTAACAAGTGGATATCCATGTGATTAAACGGCAGGGAAGTTTATTTTACTTGTTCCTATATTTAACATATTATTCATTTATACAAGCAGGAAAATGCATGCATTATGTCCATAGTGTATCCACTCTAGCCTGGCCTGCTGTGGCCTGCTCTGCATTGCTGTGCTTTGTCCTGCTCCGATCTGTCCTGGCCTGCCTTAGTTTTAACGCCAAATTGCCCAAACTCACAGCTCCTTGCCACCGTCGCCACTCTGGGCTGTCTTGCCTCACCGCCAGACCTATCCGTCTCACCGCCAGGTTGTGTATGATGTCGCATTCCCCAAAAAAGCTTTCATATTGTAAATTTTTACATAACATTCACAAAATTATAAAGTGCACGTGCGGATATTCTGGACTTCCTGCTTTCAAACATCTTATTTGCTGAGATTGATTGTATGTTCATCCGGAAAAGGGATGTTACTTAACACGATTTAGAAATAATATACAAGATTATCGACAGTGTAATGAAGTCTAATGAAGGACTACAGATGAATCTTCAAAAAACAAAAATAAGGACTAACGCAAAACCAGAAGCAATTGTAACAAACGGTAAAAGAATGGAGAAAGTTGACGAAAATATATACAGAGTCCTTAGTAAAGTAATCAGAAAAATATATAAAAAGAAGAATTTTCCAGACAAGGAAAAATTTTTGTAGTCATGACTTTGTGTTATTAGATAAAAGAAAACATCTACATCAAACGAATAATAATGGACACTTGTGAATTGCCAGTCTTAATTTACGGATTGCAAACACGAACATTAACAATATCACAAAACAGTATGCTACAAAGATGCCAACGCAAGATGGAAAGGAAAATATTGCGAATTTCATTGAGATAGAATAACGTGTGCGGAAATAAGGGAGAGAACAAAAATAAAAGATTCAGCACAACAAACCGAAATTCTGTAGAGGAGGTGAGGTGGTCGTATTATGAGACCAGGTCAACAGAAATGGGCATACACCTTGACAATCTGGGATTCCAGAACTGGATGGAGGAAAGTGGGAAGACAAAGAAGATGGTATGATGATCTGCAAAAATAACAATAAACTGCCATACAAGATTAACATTAGACAGAAGTACATGGAGGTAAATGGCAGCTGAATATGGACATCAGATGATAACGGACAAAGACAAGTAGACAAAGGACAAGAAAGAATAAGTGCACATTGTGAACATTGTGAACAGACAATAACAAACGAAGAAATGTTCTTTGTGGCAACCTCACATTCTCTGTAAATGAGGCCTTCGCCTTTAATGGTATCCTAAAGTTTAAATAAATAAAATAATAATGAAGTAATAAACGAAGTATTGACGATTCACATAACTTAAATGCCGGAAAGAACACTTTCACAAACTTTTACCTATGTTCTCGTAGATGCAAATAAACCAAGTGTGTGTGTGTGTGTGTGTATTTTCAGAATTCTACCCAATAATCCTGGAAGGAACCGACTAAGAATTGTGCCTTTCGATTTGTCTTATTGAGAGGCATCGAATGAGCTACTGATTACCTGCGAAGGTTCCGTAAGTTGCCTCAAACATGCTTTATGTAGCGTAAAAAATATTTTAGAAAAAAATCTTACAATATTCTCGGTAGATTCTAAAAACGGATCAGTTCCCCTCCAAGAGGCAGAGACGCGTTGAATGACGCCTCATTTGTCCAATTAATGGATCAGAAGAGGCGGCGGTGGTGACAGACGAACGAAGAGACGCAGGCTACTCGATTATCATTTCAAAACTTATTTTCATTTTGGAGAAAAAGGAAGTAGTATATGTTATCCTTAAGGGGCGGATTTTAATGAAATGTCATTTTTTTCTTTTGAATTTAGAACAATACCGTTTAGTTTAGAAATTCATTTTATATTATGACAAAAGGAAATTACCTATTTTTATACGTCATTATTTTGCATTTTTTGTCGATTTCGAATAAGTCATTTTTTATCTTTTTCCGAAATTTTTGGGCATTTTTTGCTGATTTCGTAGATTTTAATGTCATTTTAATGGTACTTGCTTCAAATAATATTTACGAGATACAATCAAAATGTTTTTCACACAATTACTCAGTACTGTATTCAATTTGTTCGCTCAGAAATTGTTTTGACAGCCTTTGTAAGTACGTAATTCTTGTGACGTATATCACCGCCATTGCCGGTTCGGTCGATTTCGAGATAACTAAAGACAGAGAGTTCCTGGTAAAGAACAGTCCAAACCTAAAGTTTGCAAGCTGAGTTCACTCGAACGAATGGAAGAAGCCTCGATTGCATCGGTAACATATCCAACAGCTTGAGTTGTTCAAACGAACTGTTCTTGATCATATTTCTTACGTCATTTTTCTTTCGCTTTAGAGAACTTTTAAAGAATTTTAAGAGCATTTTAGTAACCATTTTTGGAGATGTTTTAGGTCATCAAAATCCGCCCCCTACTTATCATTAATTAAAGTGAAACCTTCTCTGGTATTGTGCAGTTCCTTCAAAATTATTCACATTCTTCCTTCCCATAGTATTGTTGAAATATATTAGCATATTTTTTAGATAATTGAAGTATTTGAAAAGATGAAAGAATTGCATTCTTTCCACGATTCAAAATTCCAAAAGTTTAGTTATTTTCGAGCCTTCAGCTCACACCTCTGACGCACCCCATCGTCTCTGGTTACGGACTAAAACTGCAATCACTGCAAATCCACCAGAGAAAAGGTGCGCGACCGACGGAATGAGCTGCTCCAAGCGAATTGCTTGTGCGAGCAGTGTAGATCGGAGCGGAGCGGAGCTGGAAGGGATGGGGAGGGGCGGATTTGGCTTGGAGAGGGATGGAGGAAATGTGGAACATGGAATGGAATGCGGTGGAGAGGAGAGGGCAGGTCGAAGAGAGCGGAATAGAGGTGGAGCGAAGCGAGGGAAGCTGGAGTACAGCGTGGTCGAGTGTACTGAGATGTAGTGTAACTGAAAGGAGTGAAGCGGTATGGAATAATGCGGATTGGAGTGAAGAGGGTTGGAATGAAGCGGGGTGGAGTAATGCGGGTTGAAGTGATGCGGAATGCATTGAAGCAAGTTGGTGTGATGCGTGGTGAAGTGAAGCAGGGTGGAATGAAGCCTGATAGATTGAAGCGGGTTGGAATCAAGCGTAGTCAAGTGAAACGGGGTAGAATCAAGCGTGGTCAAGTGAAGTTGGATGGAATCAAGCGTGGTAAAGGGAAGCGGGGTGGAATCAATCATAATTTAGTGGAGCGAAATGAAATCAAGCGTGGTTTAGTGGAGCGGAGTGGAATCAAGCATGGTTCAGTGGAGCGGAGTGAAGTAAAGTGGGGTTAAGTGAAGCGGACTGGAGTGAACTAGAGGGAGTGAAGTAGGGTGCAGAAGCGAGACGGAGAGGAGAGGGAAGGAATGAAACAGGGACGATTTCAGGGAGGAGTCAAGCAAGGCTGGACGGGGAGAAAAGGGGCGGTATTTGCAGGATACTGAGGTGGGCGACAGAGGGTGTCGTAGAACAGGCCAAAAGAGAGCGAGATCTCTCCTGAGTGCATAGGGGTGAATGAGAGAAGTCGTTATCCTGCATCTCTTGGCCGCCGTCACCTCCGCCATGACAAAAACAAGGAGTAAGTTTAAAGTACTTCTTTCCGACAAAATTACCGCTGCTTGCGGTCGCTTCCCCGCCACACCTTGTGATGCAATGATCGACTCTTCCCTGTGCGTTTATACTACCAATTTACCTTCCACACACTACGTGCTGTGGCTGCAACCAATTTATTTGCTAACTTGTATTTCGGCAAAAACCTGTCTGTATGAAAGAAGAGATGTTATGCTGTTCTGAGAGAACTTGGTAAGTTTCTTTTCAATCTCGTAACTTTTCATTTTATTACATTTCGATGATCAAAGAAACAAGAAATTTATTTTCAATAAAGGAGTAATAGAGCCAGTAAATAATTATTATTAAATCAAGATGGGAAACTAAAAAGGTATGGGAGCCAAGAGACCAATATCAATTGCTTTAATTTAATCAATTCTTTGAGTTTTGTGTAAGAGAAGGAACGATATAAAGACTGCATTAAAGCACATGCTCTTTAGTGGAGCGTATAAAAGCATCTTCCTGAGTAAAGGGGGTGGTAGGGCAGCAGGGGCGGAGGAACGAGGGCCGGCGGCGTCTGACGTGGCGGTGCGGGTCCGAGAGGGCGTGGCAATGGGCGGTGGGCCGCCGAGAAGACGGGTCGAACAGTGACGGAGAGGCGGGAAATTCGGCGGCGTGGGAGGAAGCGTCGAAAGTAGCGCAAACGGCGGCCGAGGCAGCAGCAGTGGGATCGAAGGAACGAGGGTGGAGGAGAGAGGTGTGGCGTAACTGGCCGGATTGTATCTGAGCGGCGGGGGCAGCGTCAAAGGGGCTGAAGGAACGATGCGGGAGGTTGGGCGGCAGAGGCGGAGGCGGTGGGTCAGCCAGGCAGAGGGGGTTGGGGTGGCGGGCAGCGGGCCCCAGGAAGCGTTGGGGTGGCAGAAGTTGCGGCAGAGGGATCCACGGGGAGATGGGGAAAGGGGTGGTGTGCGACATAGGTGGGAGCGATGGGGCGGTGACAGTGGGAACGAGCGTTCGATGGGGAAAGAGGAGGAGTGGCGACCAAGGCGGGGCAGGCTGGGCGACAGGGACAGCGTCAGTGGGGTCAAAGGGGACGATGGGGGAGGTTGGTCTACCAAGGCGGAGGCGGTGGGTCAGCAAGGCAGAGGGGCTTGGGGCGGCGGGCAGCCGGCCCCGGGAAGTGGTGGGTGGCAAAAGCAGCGGCAGTGGGGTCCATGGGGCGATGGGGAAAGGGGAGGTTGACGACACAGGAGGGAGCGATGGGGCGACGACAGTGAGGACGAGCGTTCGATGGGGAAAGGGGAGTGGCGACCAAGGCGGGGCAGGCGGGGCGACAGGGACAGCGGCAGTGGCGTCAACGGTACGCTGGGGGATGGTGAGTGGAGGAAGACGGGGTGGTGCGACGAGTGGCGAGGCGACGAGGCGGCGGAGTCAGCGGAAGTATGGTTGTTGGAACGATGGGAGGGGATGGTGACACAGGTAGGAACAATGGGGTGGCGACAGTGGTGACGAGCGTTGTAAAGCGAAGTGAAGCGGGATGCATTGAAGTACGTTGGTGTGATGCGTGGTGAAGTGAAGCAGGATTGAATCAAGCCTGGTAGATTGAAGCGGGTTGGAATCAAGCTTGGTAAAGTGAAGAGGGGTGGAATGAGGCGAGGTAAAGTGAAGCGGAGTGGAATCAAGCGTGGTAACGTGGAGCGGAGTGAAGTAAAATGGGGATAAGTGAAGTTGGCTGGAGTGAAGTAGAAGGAGTGAAGTGGGGTGCAGAAGGGAGCGGAGCGATGGGGAAGGAGGAAGAGTGGCGACACAGGAAAGGGCAGCGAGGCAACCGGGACAGCGGCAGTGGCATCAAGGGTACGATGGGGGCGGCGGGGCGGCGGGGCGGCGGGGCGGCGGGGCGGCGGAGGTGGTGTAGCCGGGACGACGCTGCCCGCGCCCTCCGGCTTCAAGGAAATACGAGGAAGGCGCCGCGCACCCTTCCCCTGCGCTCGCCAACTTCCAAAGGAATTTTTGAACCAGCAAAGACATACGAGAATAACTCGCGGCAACTTTCTGCACATCCTATATATTATGTTTTTGTTGCGCCGGTCCAGCCCGGCCAGACCCGGACTCCTTCTCATCGGGTAAGTACGTTCTTCCCCCTTTTCTTGCCGGGCCACCCCTCCCGCTCATCCCGCCTCCCCCTCGTCCAACCCCCACAGTCCGTGACCGTCGCGGAACAAACAACTGAACGCAGGCGCCGCGTTCCCCACGTGTGTCTCAACCACTAACATACGTCAGCATTATTCTCTGCGGCAGCTACCGAGGAGGTCTGCTGAGGGAAGGGCCGAGAGCTTGGGTCATTAAAGTTAACGTTGTGAGATACTTTCTTTACGAGAATATCGTTTACGCAATGAAATCCCTAATGCCTTACTAAACTGAAGTTTAAATGTGAATTTTCTGCATCCTACGAAAGGGCTGTTTCTGATTTTGCAATAAACCTGTCTCAGTTGCGAGAAGGAAACGAACTCCGGAAGAATTCAAAGGATGTTTTCTTTAACTTACAGGATATACGGAGTAATAACGCGCATCGATTTCCCCGAGTAACTTCTTTGGCGAATCTAAATGAGACGATAATCCCTAAAGCAAGCATCAAGCAATGTGGCAAAGATTGCTAACAGTTCCCTGAGATACCTAAAAACGCGATAAACCCACCAACTTTGTGAGAAGTTTTTCGAGTAGACGTAACTCACAGAGTAAATAAACCTCAGGAAATGATCGTCAAGGAAAAGTACGGTTGTAGAGAAAGAAAAATGAAAAAGAGATGAAATCTCGCGTTATCGGCAAAAATATAAAAGTGGAGCTTTGGGCGATATCGTTTATTTTTGATGCTCCTCGCAATCAGATTCGCTAACGACGATCACGTGCTCTGCAGCAAGCGCTGGTTCGTCCGCAAACGATGCAGAATTATCTTATTGAGAAGAAAGTGCAGAAATGCGTGTTCAAAGCGCAGCCCTTCTGGAAGTAGTCTGCGTCCGTTTCGCGAATTAACTCGACATCGCTCACTGTCTGGAGGAGAATTCTAGAGGCCGGTTGCTCTGATCGGTAGTTTTCCGTGATTTATCCCCTCATCACCAGGCGAATGCCGGAGTAGCACCCTAACAAACGGACCATGGCTTGCACGCGATCTTTCCTTTCTCTTCCTTTACCTATCCTCTCCCCTTACACACACACACACACTTACACTAACATACACTACACTACCACATATTCCGGGAGACCGGTCGGGAACTTAGAGCTTGTCCCAACTGGGGCGGTGCCCCGCTGGTGGGAGAGTCCTGGATAGAAGGAAACCCCACTAGTCGACGGTAGGTCGGCGCCGGATCTCGCCATCCAGCGGGGGAAAAATACCGCCATCTCCCAAGAAGAAAACATGCACTACACTAACGGGACTAATGACCAAAGAAGTTGACCCGCCCGGAAACACGAAAAAATCAATCAATCAATTAATCAATCAATCCACATCGCTCGCTGGTAGTTTTGTTAAGAAAATATGTTCGTTAGAACGACCAGGGTGAAGTACCCCTAAAAATCACTTTAAATGAAAGAAAAATCTCTGTTCTTCAAGATGGTACGAAAAAATTGGCTCTTACCGGCTCAATTGTTTGATAAAAGAAGTTTATATTAGTACATTAGTACAGGCTTTTACGGAGAAACTTTCACAGGCATAGAAGTTATACGGTGAAAGTACTTTTTTCTTTTATTCAATACGTAGTAATTTTTTTAGGAATCAGATGCTATTAAATGTAACATACATCATCTGACATTCTGCGGAGAAATTGATAAATAACTGCTTTGAAATCCATCGCCATCAGAAGTACTGGCTCTCGCCCTAGGAGGTATGCGTGTACAAATCACGCTATTGTCACCATCAATTACGACCAGTTTCTCCTGGGGTACGAGATAAAACCACCTTTACTTAAAAATTTGTATCACACACAACCATAAACCATTTGACGATAATTCACATTCAACATAAACAATGTGAACAATGTGTGAATTCAACACAGAAAGAAAGATAGGTATGGGCGCCAAAGTCAATACATCCTACTTTAGGTATTGCCGACTTATGAAGAAGAAAAATCATGCCAGACACTAAATTTATTGGTAAAAATTGATTTTCTAGAGCAATTTTTCAATATTTCTCTTTTAACTACTTACAAATAATTATTTAAATACTTCACTCACGTTTACAAGCAGCTATTCTTAATCCGTAGATGTAATAAAAGGTCGGGTATTTGACTAGCAACTGGCACAACATACGACTCTAAGACGTTACTTCCGAATTAGATTTTATTCCATAGTCGTCGATGATGCATTTATTTCTCTATTATGGATCATCATGTTGCGGAGCCTAAAACAATATGGAGTAACTAAAATTCTGGTCCCTCCTGATCTCCCTTTTCCATTAAAGTTTTTATTTACTTACAAACTATTTTACAAGGGAATAAATAAAACATACTACAGAGAGAATGAAATTATCACTTTTATAATGATACACTAATTAACATAATGACAGAATAAATACAATTCGTTTTATGTGGAACAATTTACGGGTCTGCTAGATGATTAAGAGAACTTCTGAAAATGAGCTGTATCAAATATTCAAATTGTCAGCTTAAAATTTTCAAGCGGGGAGAGGGAGCATAGTCTCTGTGATCTACTTGAGCGCAGCTATGATATAGATTAAATTCGTACAATCCAAGGTTTGGGGCAAAGACAACATAAGGCACTCCGCTATTCGTGAATGTTAGAATGCTCCTGCTATTCGTGAATGTTAATATTTTGATTGTGATACAAATGAGGCTATCCTTGTTATTTATTGCTCTTGTTGATACTTACGAAGAATTTGGATAAATAACATTAAAAGCCGCACTTCGACCAAAAGCGAGATACCAATATTTACAAATAGCGGGAGGCTTGTTATGGATGGTGCGGCTTATCTTCTTACTGCCGCTACAATCTTCAATTATATTCCAATATCATTCTTCTTGCAACTTAGGAATCTATTAAATTTAAAATCTAACTCATGTGAATTAAACATAAGTAACTTGTGTCGAGCATTTCAATGAAGTATGTTGAAACGAACGAATGCGCAATGGTGCAATGGTAGGCAGGCCTGTGAATTGCTGTGTGGTGTAGTGCTGTCGTGTGTAATGTTAAGTTTTTTATTATTATTATTATTATTATTATTATTATTATTTTATTATATTATTATTATTATTATTTTATTATATTATTATTATTATTTACATATATAATATGTTGTTATACATTTATTTAATTAAATTACTGCCACCAAGTTGTTCTCAATAGCAGTCACATATATCATATCTTTATTATATTTACCGATGTAATACTGTATAATAATTCATTAACCATTTAAAATTGTGTAAAACGTTTCTTTAAAGTGGTAAACTGCTGTAATGGGTACGTAACCCTGGATTTGCACTTCCACTATCGTTCTTTATAAGTGATATTGAATGTATTCACTAACCTCCAGGAACGTATAAATTTGCTATAGTAAAATTATTAAATGCAAAACGATGTTTGGGTATCACCCACCGTTATTCCATTACAAAAATAGCAAATGTGAATAATTAAGAATTATATTTTCTAAGAAAGGAGTTCATATTAAGCTGTGGATCATTCATTACAAATTACAATTTGCAATTCAAAATTCCCTAAATATATTCTTTTAAAATTTTACCTTAAAAACGATGTCAGATCATTTCTAAAAATAGAACGTTACACAGTAAAACATGTGAAGTAAATAAGCATTATGTGTTGTTCACTTGAAGTACGTCCAATTCAAATACAACACAAAGTATACAATATTCTCTCAAAAGAGCACGACATGGAAACATCTCACTTCACGACCAGATAGGCATGATCGTTAAGCACGCACAACATATTACTAGCGATATGTCCCGCCCACAAAACAGGTGAAATCTGTCAACAAAGTGGACAGACAAGAAAAACGACCGGCGTCCAGCATTCAGCGAGTAAATACGAGTAACGCAATCAACCACGGGCCGGCCACCCGTCCTCCCCGAACGGCGTTTAAAATTCCGAAAATAACCGTTTTAATTGCACGACGATGAGAGTTTCTGCCACACCAAGCGCCACCCCTCCATCAACTGTCGCGGGGCTTTTAATGATGGAGTCCTCCGCTTGTCATGTAACGCGGGACCATTACCAACGTCTGTAGCGTAACACAGGGTGAACAGCGCGCTATCGCCCTTTTCATCAGCGCCATTGTGTCGTCACTATTTTGAATCGATGTTTTTCGCGGTGGTTGGGGTCCTTGTTCGCATTGCTCCCTCCAGCAAAGTGTCATTGTAGGCTTGTCTCATCGTCAACTAATAGGTGGGTCTTTCACTGCGGTGATAAATGGGCACGGGAACAGCTTGCTGCAGAGGGTGGTTTGCACGTGATCGATTGCTACGTGGAGGGAGTGAATGCTTTTCCCAAGCAACGACTGCGTTTCTGTTGCACTGTGATGAACTTCAAAGCTTCGTTTAAGCGAGTCTTTATGCCGGAACTCTGGTATAGTATGAGAATGTTTCTTGAATGCGAATTTCGTGTTGCAGTTCCATAGTGTCGGAAAATGTAAACTGTTCCTAGATTACCTCGTACAGAGGTATCGTTGTACGAGCATAATGATGATGAGAGACCCGTACTAATACAGTTTTTGTATGCTGCCCGGAATGTCCTTTGTGGCTGTAACCCGTAGGGAGTCGCGGGGTGTTTCGTGATGTTTGTTGCCAAGTGAGGAATGCCTGACACACGTTTCATTATTTTAAAAGTAGAAGCTAATATTAAAAAGTTTTTACTGAGGAATCGCAGCTTTGATGTCTACTTTTATCATACGTTTCGATTAACGCAGTAAAATAGCAAGTCCTTAAATAAATCTTCTACTTAATATAGAAATTTTAAAAAAATGTAAAAATAAAGAAAAGTTCTAAAAAATGTGTTGTCAATGCCTAGGTGTGATGCTGTTCCATTTCAGAGGTTGTTCTGTTCAACATGTTGTGAAAAAGGAAGTTGTGGACAAATATATCTGTCGTTTGTAAAATATTAGTTTAGAAAATAAATTAAATCCATCCTCTGATAACAATTATATTTCTCCCATCAAAGGTTCCCACCGTAATGCAGTTTATTTTTTCGCGGCTGTTATGGGACGAAGACATTGGGATAAATCCCACGAGTTGAAGTGAAGAAATTGACAAGGCGCCTTGTAATAGCTTAAAGATGGCCAGCATATTCACATTAAACCACTTAAAATGCGCGATATTACTACTTATTCCTTCTAAATAAAAGATCTACTACGAAGATTGCAGTGATCTTCTTTTATTTCAAGAATTAAACTTATTTTCACCAATTTATTTCTGGGTAATTGAAACACTTTCATTCACAGCATTGTCCTCGATCTGCAAGACACAAGAGACATGGCGTAAAGTGTGGTCCTCTTACAATAAGATTCTGAAGAAGAGTCAGTGGAAACAAGCGCCGTCGGACAGCTTCGAGCCAAACAAAAAGGATGATTGCGCTCCAAAAAAGCGATAAAAAGGCAAGTGGTGGCGTCCAAATTAAATAGACTTTTTATGTAGCCTCTTGTCGACGACTGGCGCCAGGCGTTTGTCAGTCTTAGGGCCTGACCACAACTCCGTCAGATGAACGAGACATGAATCCGGGTCTTTGCCACGAAACGTTTGGTTTCAAGTTACTTCGATGAAAGGCGAATTCGAAAGTACTATTCAACTCTTTCTTATTTGAAGTAAAAATGGTTACCAACTGACTGGAAAATGGAGGGGACTTCCAACTCAAGCAACACCTAATATTCGAATTGCCTTCCCGAAAATTTGATTCGCTGTGAGAAATGTTTGTGTAATATTCGTGTAATATCCTTTTTATCTAGCACTGAAATAATATTTAGTTAATTTTAGATTAAACATACTAGCTGGACCCGTGCACACATTCCGCATTATTTTAAATCACTTATTAAAAAGTGAAAATAGCTTCCCACATGAACCAAATATCGAATATTTATGACTACCCGTGCTACTGAGTAGGGATACCCTCCATCAATGGAAGACTTCTTCAAAAATATATCGTTATGAATGTTAGGATATAACAAATATAACTTCACAAATTTAACTTTCACAAACCCCTTATTGCATTGCGTAAGATGCATAGATGTTTGTGCAGGATGGCAGCTTATGTTGTAGCATTAAGTGCGTAGCGTGTTACGGGAGTCTGTTGTTTTCATAAAATCAAAATCAACTAACCTCAAATTTTTTCGTCATATCTGTTTGATACGGAGTTGGCGAGCTCTCTCCTGCTGTATCAAACATACTGGGTTTTGTGTCAATGGTTTCTTGTACATGGTGCAAAACAGTTATCACTAGTGTGTTACGTATGAAGGGATTGTAAATCAACAGAAAATAAAAGCAGTACGAGTTCTGGTAGGATGCAGTGACAGCAGGTACGACGCGTTATTTTGCTCACAACGCGCTCCAAATTCCTTTATATTTGACCCCCACTCCTCGGAAGAGACGTAGCCAGATGTGGGAAAACCCTTATAGAACGATTTTCCTAATGATGAGCCAAAGGGACAGCCAGTGCTGGCAGCGTAACTGAAGGTTGTGTGGTCTTTCTGTCCGTGAGCTCATTAAACCCCCTTCCTGCATTTGATTGTTTACAGTTGGCTAACTTGTAAATGGCTTCGACGCTTCCTTTTGTGATGTCCTCGGCCGACAAAAATATAGTGCACCGTGAGAAATAATTGAAATTAGAAAATGCAGTGTTATGTGCTCTTCTGTAAAAATTATCTTTTTCTATAAACATTACGTTAAATTTACATTTTGTGTGATAAATATTATGTTTATTTTAAAACCGAGACTTGAATGCGAGATACGTACCGGTGTACGTGTTTCTGGCTTAAAATCATTTTTCTTTTTATTTACATTCGTGGCAGTTTTCTTTTACTCATTGTGAGAGCATGTTAAGAGATTTTTCACATAGGTAATTAAATTTCAATATTTTCCGGACTCGCGTACGTGCATATCAGCGAAAATCTTAGACTTCTGAATAGACATGTGTTCATAGGAGCCATTAGCACTTTACGAAGGGGCGTGGCTGAACAGCTGTCGCGGAGAAGGGATACTTCACTGAATTACATGTGATGTTCAATTGTTACGCGAACTGTCACTTTGGCTCATCCTTAGGAAAATCCTTCTATACCACGTATTCTCTCCTTGCGCGAGTGATTTTTTATAGAGCGAATTCCATAAACCTATCCACAGGTAGCGTTACTAAGGATTCAGAACCACGTCGTAAGCAACGGAGTGTTTTTCAATGCATAGTTTTATTGTAATCATTTACAAATATTATTTTGCACCAAAACTATTATTCATTCACCTCGGAATGGTGGCAAAAAGGGTATACAACCTCATAAGAGAAGATGCTACCACTGTTTGTTTGTTTTTTTACTTTGTTGCGACGTTTTTGATGCAACGCGTCTCTTAACCCTTGTTGGGCGTTGAGCGCTTTCTTCTGGAGTAATCCTCCGTTACTGAGTAATTATTATATTGAATAATTACTATATTTGTCAAGTCTCGTTACGTCGCAGTTAGTCTATGCCTTTTATCCCTTCGGCCAGGGTCTCGACAGCGTTAGTTCCCGTAGTTCCTGGCCGGTCACCCAACCACGAACCCGCGAGTCTCGAATTCGCTTAACCTTCGTGACCTCACGGAGCGTAGTAAACGAATTCGGCTAGCGCCGCCGGCTATTCTTCTCTACGTCATCACATGACTCAAATGTCAAGTAGGAGGACGATTGACATGCTTTATAGAATGACTGACAACAAGATTAGCACCATTCACTGAAATAAAGTAACTATCTTGTGTAAGAAACTTAATGGATTTAAAATATGTGATTTAAGCTTTATATTCCTAAAACAATTGTGTGGTTTGTTTAAGTATTCTCAGATGGTTTCTAACAACAGGCAAGTGAAATAGACTGATTTTACTCTTTTGCGCCACACAAAAGTTTTATGAGTCAGAAGTGAAAATTGAAGAAACGTCCAGACCAGTTAAATCTCTTTTAATTTATCGTCTATATTATTTTATACATTCTAAAGAAAATCGTCACTGCATTTGATTTACTAACAATTTGTATGAAATATGAAAATTACAATAATTGGCGAATGTAATGTTAATCAAGTGTTTCTTGTAGTAAGCAACATTTAATGGATTCTGGCAAGAGTTAAAACACAGCTTCAAGAAAAGACTAACTTGCTGTTCACTTTATGAAAAGGGAAGAAATAATGAGACATTTTTTATTTGAAACGAGGAAATACTTAACAAAACATGGTCATTAAAGAAGAAGTTTCCCTTCAAAATAAGTTTCGTCAAAACGCATATGGAAACAATTCCTCACAAAAATTTCACAGTACATGACCACAACATAAAGAATGCTGTCGTGTTAATAATAAAACGTTACAATGAAGTAAATTAATCATACGTAAATATCATCATGGTATTTAGCTGGAAGTTTCCAGCGCACGAATAGTATTGAATAATATTAGCTTGCAAATGGCATTACCTTCAGAAGAGTTTCAGAACGAGCTGTATCATAATTATATTAACGGAACGAACTTTCAGTGGGTGTCACCTCCTATGATTGACATTTCAGTCTATGATTAACCATAAGATAGATGTCTTAAGAAACATCAAATAGAAAACAACGATGTTTGCGAAACACATTGTTTTCATAGGGAATATCATATGTAATGTTATTGGTGATAATTTATTGACTGGAACAGCAAACAGGGCGAAGTTATATAGTTAAACAAGTTTACAGAAAATACTCAAGTTACATAACAATTAGTTGCATAAAAACTACAGCTATATAACTCCCTGCATCTTTTATAACACACATTGATTTGCGACTTGTTAATATTCTATGTTCGTGAGAAACACACTTCTTTCTTTGCCCTTCGTTGAGAAAAACTAATAAGGTACGAAGCACCCCCTTCTCTACCCGCAGTGCGCTTTCCCGCGTGGATTGATTGATTGATTGATTGATTGATTTTTTCGTGTTTCCGGGCGCGTCAACTGCTTCGGTCATTAGTTCCGTTAGTGTAGTGCATGTTTTTGTCGGGAGATGCCGGTGATCTTCCCCCGCTGGATGGCGAGATCCGGCGCCGACCTACCGTCGGCTAGTGGGGTTTCCCCCTAACCAGGACTCTCCCACCAACGGGGCACCGCCCCAGCTGGGACAAGCTCTAAGCTCCCGACCGATCTCCCAGAATATGTAGTACTGTAGTGCATGTTCGTGTAAGTGTGTGTGTGTGTGTAAGGGGAGAGGATAAGACAAGGAAGAGGAAGGATCGCGCGCGGTCCGTGGCCTGTTTGGTAGGGTACTGCTCCGGCATTCGCCTGATGTTGATCGGAGAAACCAAGGAAAACTACCGATCAGAGCAGCCGGCCGCTAGAATTCTCCTCCAGACAGCGACTGAATTCGACCTAGCTGAATAGCTAGTGTCGAAAATCCTGCCGCCGTCAGGACTCGAACCTAGGACCTACCGGTCAGAGGCGCTGCAGTGAGATCAGTTGATGCACTGAGCTACCGCTCCCGGTCCCTGCGTGGAGGCTAAAGGCTTAATCAAGGAAGCTTCTATGTAAACGGTAAGTATAGTCAAAATGTTAAGGCCATCTTATCTGATGGGACCATTCGGAATGATAAGCCTGAAAGTGGCTATGATCATTCACATAAGACATAACTGTGAATTGCAATCTTTTAACTCGTAAATTGTAATCTTAATAGCGTAGATTGAGAACCCACAATTCTGTACCAAGATCCAAATAACGTCTGACATTTTCGTTATATTAAAGCGAATAGTTCATAAAATGAAATGTTGAATTGCATCGTCATTGTTTATTCACTCAGAAATAACTGTCATTAAAGCATAATCGGGTTGTTTTACTTAACGACGTTCTATTGTGTACGGGCCTTTAATACCGATGATTTACTGTATCGATGAGTCGATATATTGATGAGAGGCTGTCTTCACGCAGTAGCGTAACGAAATGAGTGCGGGTGCGCCCGCAAACTTTTTTTTGGGCCCTATTTATAATAGTGTACAGCAAACACAAGTAGTGTTAGTACCTAAAATAATAAAGAAATTGCCCTAAAAATAGTCCCTCTTTTACCTGGGTCGCCCGAATTTCGGGCCTGAACGTTACTGCACTGTCTCCACAGCACTTTGCTTTCATATTTTCACGTCCATTTTCAGGTTTATTCGCAATACTATTCTGTTATATCGGCTTAACGTGAACAATTAAAGGAACAAAGAGCCACTCATAACGGCCGGCATCCGTTAAAAGTTTTCAGTCCGCCGTCCGTTAAGTCGA
This sequence comes from Teleogryllus occipitalis, assembly GCA_011170035.1. Classification (NCBI taxonomy): domain Eukaryota; kingdom Metazoa; phylum Arthropoda; class Insecta; order Orthoptera; family Gryllidae; genus Teleogryllus; species Teleogryllus occipitalis. The sequence continues at coordinate 7,806 of BLKR01006898.1, read as the reverse complement.
AACAAATGCGTTGTAGCTCATGACGGTGGATAAGAATTCATAAGTGTGAGACTACTCATGAGTACGTAAGATACAAGGCAATGTATTTATTATTGATATTATTTTTCTCATAAGACTGCAATATAACGAAAAATATTTAGCGTCACGTGGCCGATTTGAGAAATGACGGTCTTGGTTGGTGATAAACCTTAGCTAAACCCATTGTTTACAAATTTCAACCACTTTAATTGTTGAGTGAAGTCGTAGGCTTCTGCGGCTTGAGTCATGTAAAACTAATCTTGGCTGTCCGGGTGACGTCGCGTCAAAGGCTGAGTTGCCGTCGTTTCGACCATCTTTTTCATTTTCCATGGGCAGACCAGCCCTGAGGAAGACCACGAAAAGATGGTCGAAACGTCGGCAACACAGCCTTCGACGCGGCGTCACCCCGACAGCTTAGATCAGTTACACTAATCGTTGTTCTATAACGGCCTATGGACGATAAAAACTATCATTGCGAATGGTACTTATTGAGTGTTCACGCTCTCTAGGGTCGAAATGGAACGGCGTGCAGTGTAAAGGGAAGGGGGTGTGGCAAGTCCCTCTTTAACGGGCGTCAGACGACGTCCACCTCTATCTACCTCACAGCTGCGCCCACGCACCTAGGGCGCCAGCGTTGCCCTTTGCTCTCGACACACACCTCTCCCTCTCTTTCTGGCACCCACGCACAAAGGGCCAAAGAGCGTCGCAGAAAGAGAGACCCCAACGCTCAGTCGAGAGTTTCTCGCGAATCTGGTGCGCGTCTAAACGGCGAGATTCTTTGCTTGCATTTTTACAAAGTCCACACCCAATAATAACCGACATTGCCGTGCGAACATTCCTCATAAAGCACAAAGAATAGAGCTTTAGAAAATACTTGTTTTTTTTAAAGCTGTTGATTTAACCTGGAGAGGTGTCTTTTTGTGAAAATGCACGAATTTCATTTTAAAATTCATGTAGTATTCTGGGGTGTCTTTTGCCAATATAGGAGGTAAAAGAAAAAAGGCACATTTTTGTAGATGAATGGTGTGAAACTTGAAAGCTGTTACGAGTATGAAACAAACGCGCAATTTAGTTATGGAGTCTTGCAGAAAGAAAATAGTGAGCTGTGGTGGATGTAGAAGTGTACGACATACAGAGGGAGTAACGTACCTTTTGCAGTTACCTCCTGCAGTTTTGAATAGTTGAAGATATTGCAACGCAGTTTTCACGGAAATGCACGATGAAATGAGGCTAATTAATACATGTATAAATTTATATTTTATTTTTTTTAAATATTTAGATAACTTGTTTTTTCAAACGGAGCTATACATAATTTTTTATCTATCATGACGAGTGTGAAAAGACGAATCCAATGATATACATATTGTCATATGTTTGATAAGAATTTTTTTGAGTAAATGTGATTGCAACTCGTATTTAACGGATGTTTAACTCTCAGAGCACGTGCTAGCAGGGATTGCACTGCACTCATTTAAAATATAGTTAAACACGAGTCGCAAAAATCGAAATTACTAAAAAAATGCTTATCAAACATTTGACAATATGTATATCATTGGATTTGTATTTCGTATTCCACTCGTCATGATAGACTAAAAAATATGTATATTTCCATTTAAAAATACTAAGTTACCTCAATATATCTTAAAACAGAAGTGATAAAATCGATACGAATACATGTATCAATTAGTCCCATTCCATCAAGCATTTCGTGGAAACTACATTGCAATAACTTCAACCGTTCAAAAATTACAGGACGTGCTGAAGTTATGTTACTTATCCTGTAGATGCAAAGACTGAAATACTATTGGCAAATATAAAGAGCAATGGCGCTAACACGATTTAAAAAGAAGATAAGATTATGTCATGAAACAGAAAAGGATTTTCGAATCTTTATTTCATTTCTTTCCTCACTCCCTCTCATTGACGGAATTAATAGCCTTACAAAATGAAATATAAAATAAGAGAATATATGAAAAACACGTTATCATTATTTTATTTCCTATTATTGTTATTATTATACTATTTAACGAAACGAGTGTATAAAGAGGGGGATAATTTAACACGTGGTATGTTCAAAACGAGCAACGATAGGAGAGAGTTTTCTTATATACACGAGTGCAATTATACCCCTTCATTCACATATTCCGTTCAATATTTTTCGTTTCCAATTAATATTAATTTTAATTTTGAGAAATTCAAGCATATCTTTACAATTCCAGGCATGTGTTAGATGACATCATATTGCTTCTGAAAAGTATCTATTTTAGTGGGCCTGCATTGTGTTTGTATGAAAGAAATATTTGCATATGGAAGGTACTGAAGTTACTGCAAATAACATATTAGAAGAAGTTAACAAAACCTTGCTAACATTACTTCCCACGGAAAGTAAAGACGTATGTATATTAATTCAACATGTATAAATATGGGGGAATAACTAGTCATACTGACACAGTTTTCTATAGCGTACTTTTTAGAACTGGTTAACACAACTGACGTTTTCATTTTTTATATTGGTAATCCTAAAATCAAATGTTTTACATGTAAAACATTAAAATTGTTCACGTTAAATATTTTATTTTGTCTCATAAGTCCCCTAGCTTGACGTTTACTTCCCCAATGTAGTTTTATTCATTCGTTGTTGATATATAATTGTTGTAGTTACGTAATATGTGATGTACATTTTTGTTCATGTTTCATGGCCGACTGCAAATACCTTAGCTACATCTGGGTTATAGTTTCTTTATTAAACTATTCGACTCTTCCCTGAATTATGATTGATATATGTGATTTTTTAATTGCACGGTGTAATTTTAATTGCACGCGTGCCGTTAACAATGAGATAATCAACAATTTTTCATGGAATTAATTAACATATTTAGTTAACTAAACGACGTTAGTTAACTAAACGTTCTTAATATTATCATTTTGTAAATTTCAATAAGAAAATTATTATGTATTATTTGTTGTTACTGAAACTGCTGAATTTCTGTACAACACCCAACAAAGCGATTTATTAGTCTATTCTAGTCTTGAAGGTAATAAAATAAAATATTTAAAAATTCATGTTATGCAGAAACTTGGATTACGCAGAAGAAAATTCGCACAATACTATTCAAAATCGTATTTACGAACCTAAAAACGACTCGCGTTTAAACGAACTCACGCTTCAACGTATTTTGGGACATGATGCAGAAGCAATCAGACATTGAGGGATTTACTGATACCTGAATGTAACAACTGATGGACTTTATGAACTATTATTATTACTTTTAAGTATTTTGATTGAATTATTATTTTAACTAAAAACATTAGTTTACATTATTTTAACTAAAAAATTAATTACAGTAGTAACTGATGGAGATTCACACCGAAAATCGTCCTCCCCGCTGATTCCTTCCTTCATTCCTTTCTATTCATTCCTTTTTCGCATATACTGGACAATGGTTCATTAGTTTAATAACGAATAGTAAGAATATATCGCACAAGGGACCTTTCAACAGGTGTAGGTCGAAATCTGGCCTCATTTTTTCTACAGATTTAATATATTCTCTACTTCTATGTGCTGTGAAAAATGAGCTTTTGTCACGTACTGAAAGTGACCGCAAAAAATTAGCAAAATTCCGCACTTTTCATGGCGGAAATCGTCGTTCGCACGGAGGTTTGTGCTGCACGGCTTATTGTGAGAGAAAGTTCGCCGAGGGACCAAGCGCTTCTACAAGCACGAGCTAATGACATTGCTCAGGGCAGCGAAACACTAAGCTAATATTGCTCACGCCCTTCACAAGCTCGCTATGCTGTGCGGCACAGCACAGTATTCTTCTGGACACTAGTTCTTTGACACTGAAGAAACCAAGAACCCGATGTCATGTCAATGTGTGACATGTGTGAACAATGTATACATGTGTACAAAGTGAACATACGAGTATGGTTATCATTATTTGGCAAGTTTTCATTATTTGTAACACAGACCTAAAAATGTATTATGGTTCTGTTGAAAGCGTTTGTCACGTGGTGAAATATCCCGAAAAATAAAAGTACCTTAGACTATCATCGTTTTGTTCGACAAGACCTCTCTGGACGATTGAAAGGCCAGATTGGTTGATTTAAAACACAAGCAATGAGCCAATAATCTCCTTCGGGGTCGCTCAAAGCCGCCTTGCCAAATACGTCGATAATATATTGCCAGCGGATTCGTGTAATGAGACTCTCTTTTGTGCCAAAATAGCGACATATTTTGTATTGATTTTTCCCCTAGGGATTTTTCCAACGTACAGCCGGTTACCCTTTACGTCCCGATGGGTCGCATATTCGACCCTACACTAGACACCAACACATTAGCGAACTCCTCTGTTCTGGGATCAGCAGAACGCGAGGCCCTCGGCAACTATGCATACATGAGAGACAAGGGACAATCAATCACATTCAAGGTGGGACTCGAACCTGCAACCCTTCGGACCGAAACGCTGAGTCTGTACACGTTCTTAGAAACCTCGGCCTTTTCGGTCAGCCTGAATTGAATCTAAATGTAACATTCATTTTTTCAAATTAAAATTTAGTTGAAATAATCAAAGGACTTAGTGCAAGAAGGTGTTAACTCAGAAAATAGCCACAGGATATATTTGAGATTTAGTAAATTTGCATGGAACTTTTTTTATATTACTGGAAATTATTTCTTTTTTATATGACAAATAATATGATTTTCATCAAAAGTAGCAAAGTAACTAATAGGAAACTAATAGAAAAGTTGTTTTGATGACAAAACTAAAAAAAAACTGAGTTAACACCTGCATGCACTAAGCCCTTAGAACTCCATAATAGTAAATTTTAATTGGTGTATGGACTAATCAGCCAAAATATAATTGACTTAATTGTGCCGATAAACAGTATAAAATAAAAGATTATCGAACTAAGCGTGATTCATTCCTAATAAATGACGAAAAAACGAAATAAATTCACAGATGTAGACATAATTTTCCCTAAATGAACTAGTCTTCCGCCCAGCAAACTGTCAGACATAACCGGTAAGTAGATATCTCAGGGAACAATCACAGCTCTACGTGAGTCATTCGTGGACAGCCATTGCTACGTAGAGCAAGGGCTGTCCTTGGTGTTGGCGACGTTGGTTTTTCATACGCTAACTAAATTCTTTATTTTTTTTCAGTGACTTCCAGTGCTCTACGGCAGATATTTTTTACAGGGCATATAAATAGCGAATATCATTCCATAAAAAAAATATACGGGCAAATTTTGAACTACCTTTCCCTCAAATTTGAACCATTGAAAGTCGTTCGCCAGTAAGTCATAGATTGATTGCCTTACATTTAAAAGTTTTCTCTTCTCCCGAACAAATAACATACACTTGTGTTAGTGTAGACTCAGAGTTGTTTCCGTTTAGTGGACTATTTACTTTCCCATATAAGCTTTCCCAAAGCGTGTGCACCCCGACTAGAAGTATTCAGTTCCAACATTTTTCTTCCTGGTGGGGTATTCGCTCGGAGCTAGTTCCGCGGCACGCCGGGTGGGCGGGGTGTGGTGGACGAGGGGTGGGGAGGGGAGGGGAGGGGAGGGGAGGGGCCGGGAGTTGCGCCGAGCAGTCGCCTGCGGCCTCGCGCAGCGGCGTCCACCACCGCAAACAAATCCAGGGGCGGAGGCGCGCGCTCGTTATTGAGCCCCGCGGCGCCGGCAGAGGAGCGGAGTGCAGCGGCGCCACGCTCCGACGGCGGCGGCGGCGGCCGGGGAGTCGAACGCGGGGGCCAGGATAGGTGGCAGGGGGAGAGAAATGGAGGCGCGGATGTGGGGAAGTGAGGTGGAATCGGGTAGGGGCATCCCGTGGCGGGGCAGGCCGTGGCCGGGCGAGGCGGGGCGGGGCGTGGTGTGGCGTAGCGTGTCGGAACGTGTCGGAACGTGTCGGAACGTGTCGGAACGTGTCGGAACGTGTCGGAACGTGTCGGAACGTGTCGGAACGTGTCGGAACGTGTCGGAACGTGGCGGAACGTGGCGGAACGTGGCGGAACGTGGCGGAACGTGGCGGAACGTGGCGGAACGTGGCGGAACGTGGCGGAACGTGGCGGAACGTGGCGGAACGTGGCGGAACGTGGCGGAACGTGGCGGAACGTGGCGGAACGTGGCGGAACGTGGCGGAACGTGGCGGAACGTAGCGGGGCAATGATGGCGGAACGTGGCAGGGCAATCAAGCGGAACGTGGCAGGGCAATGGCGGAACATGGCAGGAACAATGGCAGGAGCAATGGCAGGGCAATGGCGGAACGTGGCGGAACAATAGCGGAAACAATGGCAGGGCGCGCCGAGGCGTGGCAGGGCGTAGCGGGGCAATGGCAGGGCGTAGCGAGGCGTGGCGTGGCGTGGCGTGGCGTGGCGTGGCGTGGCCGGGCGTGGCGTGGCTGAGCGTGGCGTGGCGTGGCGGATCATTGCGTGGTGGGGCATGGCGGGTTGTGGCGGGTCGTCGCAGGTCATGGCGGGGAGGGTCACTGCGTGATGGGGCATGTATGGCGCTGTAAGAGATGGCGGGAGGGAGCAGGGTGGAGACGGGTGTGGGGACGGGTGTGGGGACGGGTGTGGGGACGGGTGTGGGGACGGGTGTGGGGACGGGTGTGGGGACGGGTGTGGGGACGGGCGTGGGGACGGGCGTGGGGACGGGCGTGGGGACGGGCGTGGGGACGGGCGTGGGGACGGGCGTGGGGACGGGCGTGGGGACGGGCGTGGGGAAGCGCGTAAAAGGACGGCGTGGGGACGGGCGTGGGGACAGGCGTGAGGACAGGCGTGGGCATGGGCGTGGGGACGGGCGAGGGGGATCATGCGACAAGGGAGGGTTTGGGGGCGAGGAGGCGGGCGGGTGAACGATGTGCAGCTGCACCGAAGAGATACGCGGCGGCTACGCGTTGGGCGGACGAACTCCGCGAGTGAAATATACGCGGCGCTCAATTATGATACACGCTGCCCGGCCGCCCGGCCGCCCCGGCCGCCTGGCTCGTCGCGGTGAGCAAGAGACCGCACTCGCAGGCCGCGGCCGAGGGCGTCTGTTTGGCCAGCGGTCGGAAGCGTTCGTGAGCACGGGCTGGTTGTGTGGATTACGAACGCCAGCGGTTGGAGCGGGCGCTGTGGAAGCGGCGATGGGGGGCGTCGTGGTCCCTGTTGGGAATGGAGCAAGGATGTGAACGGTGATGAAGGGGTCACCGAGGTTATGGAGAGTGGAGTTGCTGGGATTGACGGCTACAGCTAGTTTGGTGGGGATGACAGGGATGGTCGGCTTACGAGAAACGGGGTGCGGGGTTGACGAGTGTGACGAACATGAGAAGGGGCGCGGGAATGGCGGAGATGAATGTGACTGACGAGAGACGGTTTCACCGGGAACGTGGTAATGGCGAGTGTGGCTAACGACAGTGGGAGGCGCCGGGATCGCGTGACGGACATGGAGCAGCTACCGAAGTAACAGCGTCGGTCGTCGCAATGCCAATCCGAGGATAAAAGTCGATTTGTTTTGGTCAAACGTCCAAATGTCAAATCTGGGACTACGATCACAATAAAGGCAGGTTCACTCTAATTTAACAGAAGCTGATAATAAATTAAATAAACATTTTTACATTAGGATCAAGTCAATCCTATGCGTCCTTAATTCATACGTTGGTAGTATTACTGATAAGTGTTAAACGGATGGAGTTACTGTTATGAATTATGTTGAAATACACATACTTTTATTAACTAACCACAATGTAACGATCACAACAATTCAGATGAACTGTAGGGTTTACAAATTTGGAACATACCAGAG
>BLKR01006897.1:0-47920 GCA_011170035.1 Teleogryllus occipitalis | reverse complement strand
CACAAATAACAAAAAGCCATTATGTCACAATAAAGTTGTTTCCGAATATTAACTTTCATTCTTTTATAAATATATAAGACTGTTAGGCGAATGCCGGAGCAGTTCCCTAACAAACGGGTCATGGACCTCGCACGATCTTTTCTTCCTCTTCCTTGCCATTTCCTCTCACTTACACCTTACAACACTCACACTGACACACACTACACATGTCGAGGGACCAGTCGGGACCTTAGAGCTTGTCCCGGCTGGGCAGGTGGCACGCTGGTGGAAGATACCCTGGATGGAGTAATCCCCGCAAGGCAACATAGGTTGGCGCCAAATCTGGCCAGCCAGTGGGGGAAGATCAACGCCACCTCCAGCGTTAAAAACATACACCACACTTTGGGCATTAATGATCTTAGCCGTTGACGCACACAGAATCACTAAAAAATGCATCAATCAATGTATTACCAATCAATCAGTGCATAATATTGTTATTGAAAAAGTAACGTGTACAACCTGCTTTAATGCTGCTTTATTACATTGGCACAAATTTGAAACCTCTCTCGTAACGTCACTCTTTTTAAAAAGATGTACTCAGGTAATAAAGCTTAACATTATAACTATTTATTTAATGTATAATGATACTATGATACTACGAGGCTATGGTAGTACTCTCAAACTCACGGACTATGAGACTATGATACTATGAAACAATGATACTATGAGACCATGATACTATGAGACCATGGTACTATGAGACCATGGTACTATGAGACCATGGTACTATGAGACCATGGTACTATGAGACCATGGTACTATGAGACCATGGTACTATGAGACCATGGTACTATGAGACCATGGTACTATGAGACCATGGTACTATGAGACCATGGTACTATGACACCATGGTACTATGAGACCATGGTACTATGAGACCATGGTACTATGACACCATGGTACTATGAGACCATGGTACTATGAGACCATGGTACTATGAGACCATGGTACTATGAGACCATGGTACTATGAGACCATGGTACTATGAGACCATGGTACTATGAGACCATGGTACTATGAGACCATGGTACTATGAGACCATGGTACTTTGAGACCATGGTACTATGAGACCATGGAACTATGAGACCATGGAACTATGAGACCATGGTACTATGAGACCATGGTACTATGAGACCATGATACTATGAGACCATGGTACTATGAGAGCATGGTACTATGAGAGCATGGTACTATGAGACCATGGTACTATGAGACCATGGAACTATGAGACCATGGTACTATGAGACCATGGTACTATGAGACCATGGTACATGAGACCATGGTACTATGAGACCATGATACTATGAGACCATGATACTATGAGACCATGGTACTATGAGAGCATGGTACTATGAGAGCATGGTACTATGAGAGCATGGTACTATGAGAGCATGGTACTATGAGACCATGGTACTATGAGACCATGGTACTATGAGACCATGGTACTATGAGACCATGGTACTATGAGACCATGGTACTATGAGACCATGATACTACGAGACCATGATTTGGTTTGGCGGGTAAGTGGTGTCCTTTGTGGTCTCGCGGCGAGGCCTTCCACTGCGCGGTGCGGTCGGGCAGCGGCCATTCCTTCCCACGGCGCCCGGCCGCTCGCTCAAAAAGCCCCGCGCGGGTGGCATGCGGTCGGGAAGTGCAGCCGGTGCTTCGCCCGACGTCGTAACATATATCTCGGCGGAAAAACTGCGAGGCCTTGGCGTGCGCGTCACTTTCCCTTCTCCTGATCAAAGGCGTCGGTGGTGAGAGCTACGGTGCTGCACTCTGATGAATGAATGCGCTGTTAGTCCCGAGACTCTCCGGGAATCATGCCATTCACGCGATGGAAATATTACAAAAATCGTTTTATCACTGATTTAATGTGTCTCACAGTACAAATATAAAAAACAAATGTAGGAATACTAGCTAAGGTATCCATTCATAGGACCGGTATTTTTTTCACGCAACAATTCTGTTGGGTTGTTACTGTATGAATGCAATGCGAGTAGTGTAACTGGGACTGCCTACTGACAGCGTGATAAGCGGCAAGTACTGACTGCATGATAGTCGGCAAAGAGTTTTCATTACAAATTAACTTTACAAATAAAACGTAGGTATTAAAGCTTCCCTGTTGCCCAAAATTAAAATTCAAGATTTTAAGACAAAACAATCATAAAATACCATGCCAATAATTTCATTTCTCGATTAAGGTTTCAAACTTTACATAAAAGGTACGAAGTAACAAACCGCAAAAGCTTTAAGATTTTTAGTAATCTTTAGTCATGAAATTGAATTCAACCACGTGTATCTGACATCGATACCACAAAAAGTAGTGTTTGAATACATACTGAGATAATTTTAAAAGAATTCCTCTTCAAACTTCGTGGAAGGCTAGCTATTTGTGATGAATTTTTAAAAGTTCTCTATTGACTATTTTAAACTGAATTATTTGATTATTTAATTATTAAATTTCCTGCCAATTTTAAGCATGGGTTCGACACACACCATACACACCTTATCTGTTACATGTGGACGTGTGATTCTATACAGAACCACGATTCCTGGACGTTCTATTAATTGGAATCAATTATTATATTGATGGAAACTACTATAAATTGTCAGCTTTTTTCAACAATAAAACATTAACATTTATTCTTATCATCTATATATTGCAGTTCTGTCAAATTAACGTAAATTGCTTTCACTTTAAACATTGAAACACCATACGGGTTTTATTATAGGTCGTAAGCTTACGTTCGTAATTATATTCGTAATCTTGATTGTTGGCTTCTCGGCTGACTGGCAGAATGAAGTCCCAGAAATCGCTTACTATAATTGGACTAAATATTCGCGATTGCTATAATTGGACTAAATATTCCCTCAAATTCAACACGCGGTCGCGACTTTCTCTGTGTTTTGTATGAAACTCGCGACGACTATATTCATCTACTTATTGGAAAACTCTTCTCTCCACGAAGCTACCCTAATGTATATTTCCTCGAAACATGGAGTTTATTTAATTCCAACTTCCACCTTTATATTAATAAAATTTCCCGATTACAATTTAACTTTACAATTTACACGAGACCAAGCTCTCTAACTTTAAACTTCAAAAAATTCCCTGCTTACTATCATCTACATAATACCCAACCTACGTTGGAAACTTGATCGCACCTCACGACCCGCTTACGTGTGCTCGCGACGAAATTTTTCTAGAGAGTGAATTCAGACGTCCTTCCTGACGATCACGACCATCCAACGCCCTCTTCACATTTTCTGCATATCATGTGTTCGGGGCCGTGTCCATTTGCACTACGTTGACACCCACCATGGAATATTAACTCTTGTTGATCCGTTATCCTAACAACGCGTTAGCCTGAAAACGATGCCATATTTCAACGCTAAATGTTGATTTTATCGTTAAAAACTAATTCCAAGGTTCTTGACATAACACTATACGAAATTTTACAAGCTTTTCTTCAGAATTGTTGCAATGTCGCTCCGAAGCTTAAAGGTCCATTCACAATGCAGACATAAACATACGTATGACACATAGACGTAAATATTAACATAAGTGGTGGACTGAAGTATTCACATTGTTGAACATAAACGTAAGCAAAATAAGAGTTTCTATTGGCTGCGAGACATTGCTTTAAGATCATTATTTTTTGCCTCTTGCTAAGAACACATGGTTCCTAAAATATTCTACCCCTGGGAGTAGCGGTGCGACAGCACTGGTATCTAATAGATTGGCTCCTAATGTAGTCCACCTGAGACCAATATTGATTGATTAGTGATTCTGGGCGCGTCAACTACTGAGGTCATTAGTTCCGTAAGCGTAGTGCACGTTTTTCATCGGAGGGTGCCGGTGATCTTCCTCTACTTGATGGCGAGATTCGGGGCCGACCTACCGTCGACTAGCGGGGTTTTCCCATACCAGGTATCTCCCACCACCGGGGCACCGCCCAAGCCAAGACAAGTCCTAAGTCCCCGAGCGGTCTCCCGGCATGTGTGATAATGTAGTGCATGTTAGTGTAAGTGTGCGTGTTGGGGGTGAGAATAGGACAAGGAAGATCGCGCGCGGTCCGTGGCCCATTTCTTTTGGTACTGCTCCGGCATTCGCCATCATTAGATCGGAGAAACCACGGAAAACTACGGATCAGATCAGCCGGCCGCTAGAATTCTCCTCCAGACAGCGACTGAATTCGACCTAGCTCACCTGAGGCCAGTAGCGGTGCAGCGGTATCAGTATGTAAATGATTCGCTAGAGACCAGTAGTAGCACGTAAGATAAATACTTTTCATCTAATAGCACTGTACTGTAAATAATATGAAAGCCAATTATAGTTTTTGATTAAAATTTGAACCAATTATATTAAAAATAATAATCTTAATCAGAGTGTCTTGGAATATTTAATACAAATTTCAATATATATTTCTGACGATACCTATCCAAAATTTAATTATCTTTAAAACTTATTTGTTAAACTATCTCCACATGCTTTATTTTTAATAATCTTTTACATATCTTTCCCTTAATTTTTACAATGAAATATTTGTTCCGTAGTCTCTGTAATTACTTCTGAAAATTAATTTTATATATTTTTTACTTATTTATTACCCCCTACTCTAAGGTCTAATAATTTTATATATTACCTTAATCGTAACTTTTATCGCATTTTCAGCAATCCTTTGCTCATTTATTACAAACCACAATTTTGTTAAAAACGATTGTCTTCTTCCTTCTTATATTTTACTATAATAATCTTCCTTTCTTTTCTCAATGCAATTCCGTATTTCTTATTATTCCTTATTGTTACTATCCTTTACTATCTAACAATTTATTTCCATCTAATCTCTCTCGCATTTTCATGAATATCTCGGGCGTTTCTTCTCTTTCCCCCTAGATCATCTTTATTATACACTTTTAACCATCTTCTTCCATTCTGTACTTTCAACGCATTCTATCACTTATTTTCATGCAATACTTACCTACTAACTTTTTTTTAGCTCGCTACCCTTTATCTGGCTGTACTAGCATTGTCCATTTTATTCCTCTTACTGTCAGATTATTTCAGAAATGTGTTACATACTTTATAACATTTCCACATACTTCAGCAATTGCGTCAGGGATTTTTTTCTTACCAAGGCAAAGAATGCCCAAGAGAACTTTATTGCCTATAAAATTTCCACTTTTATCTAATATTGTCTGTGAAACAATCTCCAGTTGCGCGATAATGTAATAAAGACGAACAGAACTCTTTCAAAAGAAGAGTCGACGTAAATATTGTGTTGGCGTATTTTATATGGTGGAATCGTGTGTCAGTTGAGAATGAATGGGTGGTAGTAGAAAGGTTTCCCACCCACTCATTACGGCGAAGAGCAAGGATGGCGTGCACAGAGAATGGTAATAAAACTACGTGATTTGCGGGAGTCGTAAATTCTGAAATTTAATCGATTCCAATGTCCGGTGACGTTCTGCCGGCGTGGAGACCGACGCCTCGTAATTGGCGTCGTGTCACTTGCCATTCGCCAAGAGCAGGGGGGCGGGGGGGGGCGTCAGAGAGTGGCTTTGCGGTCCGTGCACTGCAGACTCGTTATTGTGCAGGCGCAAGAACAGCGGCCAGCCACAATACCCGTCGCCGCTGTAGCTTCTCTGAATGGGATGTCCTGGGGTGACACCGGCTTAGGTGACCCAGGGCACCAACTGATGTTACTGAAGGATATCCTAGGATTTGACTCTCGATTGATTGATTGATTGATTGATTTTTTCGTGTTTCCAGGCGCGTCAACTGCTATGGTCATTAGTCCCGTGAGTGTTGTGCATGTTGTTTTTCTGGAGATATGACGGTAATCTTCCCCCGCTGGATGGCGAGATCCGGCGCCGACCTACCGTCGGCTAGTGGGGTTTCCCCTTAACCAGGACTCTCCCACCAGCGGGGCACCGCCCCGGCCGGGACAAGCACTAAGCTCCCGACCGGTCTTCCGGAATTTGGGGTAGTGTAGTGCATGTTAGTGTAAGTATGTGTGTAAGAGGAGAGAATAGGAGAAGGAAGAGGAAGGAAAGATCGCGCGCGGTTCGTGGCCCGTTGTTTAGGGTACTGCTCCAGCATTCGCCATCATTAGATCGAAGAAACCACGGAAAACTACGGATCAGAGCAGCCGGCCGCTAGAATTCTCCTCCAGACAGCGACTGAATTCGACCTAGCTGAAGAGCTAGTGTCGAAAACCCTGCCGCCGTTAGGACTCGAACCTAGGCCCTCCCGGTCAGACGCGCTGCAGTGACATCAGTTGCATTGAGTCTCAACGGTGACAGTAGTTTCGATACTATGTACATCGCTAAGTCGAAGTCAGCCGATGTCAGGAGAATTCTAGCGGCTCACTGCTCTGATCGGTAGTTTTCCTTGATTTCTCCGATCACCATCTTTCCTTCCACTTTCTTGTCCTATTCTCACTCAGGCTTAGAGTTTGGCCCGACCGGGGCGGTGCCACGCTGGTGGGAGGTACCTGGTTTAGGAAAAACCCGCAAGATGACATAGATCACCGCCAGACCACGCCATTCAGCGGGGAATATCACTACCAGCTCCCGCTTTAAGAAGAAAGGGACTAATGACCACAGCAGTTGACGCGCCCGGAAGTACTCAACAATCAATCCTAGGGATGGAGACCGAAGAGTGGCGGAAATTTGTTTGATAATTGTTTCCGGGCACGTAAACTGTTACGGTCACTAGTCTTGTTAAAGTATAGACTGTTTGATTTCGTGAGAATCAGTGTGTTTGTTCCTCACTGGACAGTGAGATTCCACGCCATTACATGAAGGCTTGACGGATGATTTCCCTCTCCATATATCTCCCCCAGCAGAGCACCGTACCAGTCGAGAAAAGATCAAAGCTCTCTGCTGGTTTCTGGACATGAGTAATAGAGAAGTGCAATAGTAAAATGTATAAAACAAGATAAAGGAAGGAACAAGCGCTGTCCGTGATTCGTTTGTTCGGATTCCCATCAATTCCAAACAAATTTCTGCTTGGATATTTGTTTGATATTGAACAGAGAAACCTCGGCAAACTACCGATCATAGTAGCTGGCCGCCATACTTTTCCTTCAGACAGCGGCTGCATACTGAATACGACCTTACTTAATATACACACATACACACAAAATTCGCCACTGTGGGGATTTGTAGCCTAAGGCTTCTCCATCAGAATCACTGCATAGGGAATGGAAATCCCGTTTCTGAGATAACTCAGCCGGCAAAGATTTTCGACATAATCTAATTTGGTTGTATTTAGTTATTGTACCCCGGAGAATTCCAATGACGGGTCTCTGATCGTTACGTTTCCATGAGTTTTCGTAACAATTTGAGGCAGTCCCATCGCATTAGAAACGAATCTTTTAATTTTAGGGGGGATGTGAATGATTTGATAAAATCTCCAAAACATGTTTGAAATGTTCTGAAAAATGACTTCAACTTTTTTCTTTAAACGTTCGCCTCGTATGTATCAAAGAAAGTTATTAAATGTGGTAGCATCCCTATTTTCGGCGAACTCTCTGTATTTGCGAAAATTTAAAAAAAGTACTCATTGCAAAAGTACAATATTGAGATTTGATTGAGATTTTTTTCATAAATAAAAGTTATTCTAATAATAAAAAGATAAAGCTGGTACTATTTTTCTAATGTGTAATATTGAGTCCATTTTTACAAAAAAATCATTTTAAGTACTTGGTTCCTAAGTGCAATTACGTATAAAAACAGCCTGCAATGTAATATTAACGAAACGGAAGAAATTTTTAAAAAGTGTTAAGAAGTTAAAACTTGTGTAGCTAATGAAAATCAAAAGAATATTCCAAAATAGTGTTGTACAATACAGTCTATTTAGCACTACCCTTACAAAATGTTTTTCAAAAAAATTAAAACAATGTTTCAGAAAATTGTTTTGGAGCATTTCTAAAAGAACAATTTGGAGTTAATTTTCACATAACTCTTTGAGTCTTAGAGAAACATTATAAAAATCATTTGGAGTAAGTGTACTAAAAAGGCAATGTATAATGTAAAAGTGAAGAGATAAAACACATTTGTGTGATTTGTAAAAAATCTATTTGTGAAAAATCTATTTTTATTAATTATCTCGCCCTTACGAAGGTATTTCGTGAGAAGAGCGCCAGAAAACTGGGTGTTTTCGGCAGAAAAAACTCTTATTGCCAAGTCCTGGTATCAGAAATGTGCACAGAACAGAATCCTGTTGCTAAATATAGAAAAAAATCCTCTAATACTTGGTATATACAGGTTTTGTGTTTGGTGGATCCATGTTTTGTAAGTCCTTAACATCGAAAAATAGATAGACGTAAAAGTCTGTCTGTCGGTGCGACCGTGGACGACGCTAGTGCCTAAACCGTTCACACGATTTTCTTCAAAATTAATATTCCTCAATGGATCTGAATGAACTGGATGCTTTGGAGGTTTCAAATGGATATTTTGATTTTTGAGGGTTCTTTACATGAAGCCTCGAAAACATTTTCAAAATGTTCTAAAAATGTACCGAATTGTTTATCAAACTTTGTCTTCGAATAGTGTAAAAGATCCTTAAGAGAATGGCGCAGGTTTCATGTTCCTTAAATTTCCAGATTTTTTTAAATTGCAAAAGTGCAACTCTTTGGGGGGCCTTCCTACAACTTCAATATTGAAGATTAGGATATTTTCCTTAATGACATCTGTTCCTTAAAGACGGATCTTTATCTAAAATAATGTTCAATTCATGGGTACATGCGTTCAAAATGTAAGTAGTTTTCGTGTAATTTGGCTCGATATAAGCAATATTTTTTTCTCAAAAACCGCTCCAAATTTTTTCTTTAAACTTTTTACACAGATAGAAGAAGGAATGCTTCGAATAATGGCCCGAGTGTCATTTTCGTGGAACTCTCTTATTTTTCGAAAAATTGTAAATTTAGAAATAATTCGGGAAAGTATGTGCTGTTGTAGCCCCACTAGGGTTGTTTTTTTGATGTTGCTTTTTTCATTCGTTTAGTATGTTTCTCGAGATATTTCGATGGCTCAATGTAAATAATATTGACCAGCCAGAACATTAGCTTCTCCATAGAAATATTCCTCTTCAAATACAGTCCACCAAAGTGCAGGTTGTGTAAACAGTGGCTGGGATGTTCGCGCAGGGGAAGTGTATGCCTTCGACGGTTCACTCCGAGAAGTGCTTTGAATTCGCAGCATTCGGAATCCTATTATCTCTGCCTGCCTATTTATCGAGATACGCAGCCTCCGCCGCTGTTAAATATGCAACAACGCGACGCCGCAGCGGTTGCCGAGACTTCTCAACTTTCCTTTCATGGGACTCGCGCGTTGGGAGCCGCGCAAGATGGAGGGGGCTGGAAAAGCTCTCAGCCTGCGAGTCGAATACACGCGTTTGTTCCATTTCAGAATATTCCTATTAATAGACCTTAAATAATACAACAGAATGGGGGCAGAATCAATATCGAAATGAAAGCTTACACATTCAAGTATTATTTTTTTGGGGATTTCGTACTTACTTTAAATTAGGGTATATGGTAATATGCTACAAAAAAGTGTATATCGCGCGCGAAAAATATTTTAAATGTTTTAATTGTCTCTGTTCTCAGAATAGAGTGAAGAACGATTTGAAAAATATTAAACACACAATTTCCGCTAAAACCTCTCAATTTTCGAAAAATGCGTTAGTGGAATTCCTGGACACATCCTAATTATTAGGGACAGGGGTATAAATGGTTTCTTTAAAAACACATCCTACATTATTAAATCTTTCAATGTTGTTACGTGTAGGTGGTTCCAAAATGTGAAAAGTTTCGAGTTATTTTGAATCAAACCGTGATAATTTTCCAAAAATGTTTAAAAAAGATTTTCTCGTAAACGGCTCCAGTTATTTTTTCATGAAAAGGTTTCGACGTATAGATAAAATGAATCTTATGAATGGGGTTGAGTTTCTACTTCATTTAATCCCCTCTAAAATTTCGAAAGTTGCGAATAATCGAAACTTCCAATACGATCGTATTTCTTGTCGCCAAAATAACCAACCACCACGATAGTGTAATGGATACGAGCAATGAACGCGGTAGAAAACGCACAAATATTTTTGCGGTTGAGAAACACTCATATAAGCATGTGATATTAATGAGGCGTGTTAGTTCTGTCCGTCAATCCGTCCGACAATATGTTTGTCCGTCAATGCGTTCTTCCATCTGTGAACTTCATTAATGCCTAAAACGTGCACAGGCTTTTTCTCAAAAACTGTTATCGTCTTATCAATCTCGCCTTACTAGATTGGGTAATCGATATTTCTTAATTTTTAGGAATACTTTATATTGCCACAACCTCTTCTCCTTTTCGCAGTTACCTTTAAGATATCAAGCGCTCCACTGACCTATTCATCCCAGGAAGAAATTTTTTATATTATACTTGTGTCCGGTATGGCGAGCTAACAGTAATGGTTCAGTTAGAGCGAGCATCAATTAAGGGACACATTTTATAACCATTTTTATTGAAATATAAATTTGTTGAATTACACAAATATTACCATAGTTCAAATTGCGCTTTTCTTTGATATCAAGAAATTACAATTCAACTTAAACAATTTTCACCCCTAATTAGAAATCAAACACGGCTCACCTGGTTTACGGCCATTTTCTCTAATTAATGAGCTAACGGGAGGACTAATGTCAGGAAAACGTCTCCGTTATATAATCGAGCGGTAACAATTGAAAGTAAGATCGTTTCTCGATCAGTTGCTTAAAAAGAAAAATACCTAAGATATAATAATTATATTCTTTACGCACACTGATACACTTTGTACACAAAAAATCAAAAATGTTGACTGTATTAAAGGAATCTTACTTTAAACTTTCAAGAGATGTGTAAAGGTTAATCAATCGTTGTTAACTCAAATATTTCAGTGAGTTTCACATTCGCTTAGAAAAATTATTTTTATCCTAATTTTTTTTAATCCGTTTGCTTTCCAATAAAACCCCAAAATAAAATGTTCAGGAAAACAATTTCATTACTTCACACTTATGCTCAATATAAGAAGATAATTTCCTATTTACCTTATGTTACATAAAAAGAAACGCACTACTTTTTAGTACATTCCGCATTGCGACAAACTCTCTGTATTCAGGTCCAAAATGACTCACATGGTATCTACTAAAACATTCCTGACTTTTAAACGTTCCGTGTTGTACTACTCTAACAAGCAAACGCAGAGCTTGGTATGGAAGAAGTATCGCAGAATAACACGAGAAAGCGCTCCAATCGTGTGAGTCAAGCGAGAGAGAAGAACTGGCGAGGGCCCCAACGGCTCTTACTTTTCCCTTCGTTTCCCGCGCTCCTGATGATAAAGTGCTTTCATTTAATTTTCATTTTTTTGTTTATTGAAATTATGTGGTACATAGCACAGTACTACTGCAATAATTTTACATGCAATGTTTTACCTCACAAACTAACGTCTTCTCCCTTCTTTTAACCTGGCAAACTAACTTAATAATTCCTACTACTCAAGAGTAAGGAAACCCATAGAGCGCCTTATTTATTCTCCAGTTCGGATTGCATGTTCAAAAATGCTTGTACTGGCAACCGATTGTTTATTCTTATCCGGAAATCTGTGATTTGTCAAAGTTAAATTGGGATAAGTGTTCGATTTGGTTGATAAATGAAAAAAGTTGATCTTGGTGATTAATAGTATTAGAAGTGGTATAATTAATTCTTTAGGCGACTGTAAATTCGAAGCGAACCACGGGGTCTTTGTTATTCTTTTGAGTGCTTATTTTGGATGATGATGTGCTTAAACATTACAAGAGATTTGTGAGGATGAATAACATAAAGACGCACGATGAATAGCACGTGTAAAAACAGCACGAACTTCGCACTGTGATGGTTCTGTTTTTTCATTAATAAATTAAATCGGGATAAAAATGGATATATCAATTTCTTCACACATTGATTGTAACACGTCTGTCTTTCAATACATCTACATCCCATCTGTGTATCAACACGTTCACATTTCATCTACACTTCGATATGTCCAACTCTCGTCTGTACTTCGAGACGTCCAACTTTCGTCAGGACGTTTGAAGAATGTATTCATTACAAACTCGCCATTAAAATAGGAGGCTCACTTACAACAATGTTAGTTATTTAAAATCTCTCAGAAAATCAGAGTCATTAACGTTTTTAGATATAATATTCCTGAATGCTTCGTTAACAGGTTTAAGACTAAAAAAGTTTCTTATGTATTTTGAAGTAGTTGTTGGAATGGTTGATATCTGTTATAGTTAATCACACACTGGAGATATTTTGTTATAATTTATTGTCTTAAGGACTTTTTGATCGAGTAGCATTCATTAACACAGCTAAATATTTACAAAGAATTTTGTATGCACAAATGTGAGATAACAAATAGAATATCTCCTATATTCGTCATTGTAATTTACGAAGTTTTAATTTCTTTACCTATAATTGTATCTAGTATGTAGTTCGTTGTAAATTTACGCTCAGAAGATGATTGTTATTCGATCAAAAGTGCTTAAGGCAATGAGTTATAAGATTACTATATAACAGCAATATGTCTAATTCTAGTTGCCAAGGTTTCTCGTCGCTATCTTTTATTCGCATAAAATAACTATGGATGAAATAAAGGGGTAGCGAATTTCAAAACTCATGAGAATGTGAGGATATTATTTCCTCTGATTTATGGATCCATATATCTATGCCGTCTGTTACATTATTCGCTTCCGTGTGAAGAATTCCAACAGAAAACTGAAAATGTAATTTTTCCTGCTTAAAATCAAGCGCGCGTCGAGTTAGGCGTTCTTAGATACATAAGGTGCCAACTCTTAGCGGATGTGTTAGTTATTAATAATTCATATCTTGATATGAATTATTAATACACTAACACACGCACGCATGGTAAGGAACTTAGAAATATTTATCATATATGATTGTTCCCTCTTTTTGAAGAACAAATTGAAAAGTAGGAGGGATCATATTTCATTATTTATTCCTAGATCAATTTTCGTTTGAAAATGAACGGTCCTTGTCAGACTATAGTAAACCCGAGCCCGGCAAAAACCTTTTCTACCAAAATTTCGGCGTATTCCGGCGCACGATTACGTAACTTTCCCTTCTTACGAAGAACCTCGTAAGGCGAGAAAGTAAAAACGAGAGAAAAATACTAAATTGTGATCTGCGTGTGATTAATTTGTCCCACATTGAAGAAGGTGCCGACAGAAAAGTGTTTTGTCTGTTTTAACCAAAATACAAACTAACAAATTTATTATTATTATTATTATTATTATTATTATTATTATTATTATTATTATTATTATTATTATTATTAATCTTTCAACTATTAATAGTTAAATTGTTGGGAAGGGATTCTGAAACTCAAGAAAGCGTGCGCAGATGATTTTCTCCTCCATACGTTACATACAGTTTTTGACTGTTTTTGACTAAATAAATAAATAAATAAACTAAATAAATAAACCAGTGGTGGTATGTCACAAACGTTCTAATATTGTGTCTATTGCTTACTTGATATTATAATAGCTGATGAACAGCTAGCCAGTGACAGTTCATTTCACTCGGGATCGCCTCATTGACCCCTTCATGTGCCCCTGAGTGTGTTTCCAATTCGAAAAAATATATGTCCGGCCTAGGATTTCAATTCGATTGGGTAGGATGATTGATTATTTCGTGATTCCGGGCGTGTCAACAGCTATGGTCATTAGTCCCGTAGCGTACTGCATGTTTCTATCCAACCAGATATCTTCCATCAGCAAATCGCTCCAGCAGGACAAGCTCTAAACTCTGGACTAGGTCTTTCGACTGGGTAGGAATCAACGTGAAGCATTGGAAAATTTGTGGTGCCACCATTCGGCAAAGATTTTCTTGTATTTATATCGGGTGCTAAATTTTTAATAATTGTTCGAAATTTCTTCACCAAAATATTACGTATGGCTAAATTTTGAAAGTTTAAAAGTTTATTGAAACTGACACCAGATATTTAGTTCAGTGTGTTATTCGGAAAAGTCGTATAAAGAAAAAAATTGGGACATTTGTTATCTTGAATTTTTTTTTTTTTTTGAAAATTTGTCACAATAGGATTGAATATTACCGAAATACCAACAATATTTTGAAATAAATGTAGTACATAAACATACATAATGAAAATGGCAATTATACCATTGAAAAGGATACAATCAGAAATCATTTTGTATGCAAACTTCTCTTCGTTAAACTGCTTGAAACCATATATTCTCTGTCAATTATCCAATATCATTTTATACACACTTTATAAGTAAATTTGAACGTTTTGTTGCGTAGATGCCAAATTTGTATGGAATCAAGGCTGAATCAATTGATATCTACGCGATACGATCTACGATAATACGATCTCAGTATTCTGCCGGTTGTTGGATAAATGTTTTGGAAGCCTTTAAATACATATACTTGTTAGTTTTCGAACTTTTAACTTTTTCGTGGATTTATTTGAGAAAATGTGTAAGTTTACTATGGTTTATTGGCAAATATTTTGTGGAGACTAAAAAGAGATATTTAACTTTCACAGTAAAATGGAATTTTTACTTTCTCGTATACGTACGTATATACGGAGTAATGCACGTAGTATAGAGAAAGTTATGTAATGCTGCGCGAAAAAACGGCGAATTTTCGACAGAAAAAATTCATTGCCGGGCCCTCAAAACAATGTGGATACATTTGTGTTGTGAAGAAAATTCCAAGTATTAAAGTGAGACAAAAATCCCTCAACAGGTGGAGTAGCAAGAATCCTTGTTTTTGGGGTCCTTGATGCCGAAAAACCAATTGAAAGCAAAACGTCCGTCTGTCCGTCCGCCCGTCCGTCCCTTCGTCTGTCCGTCTGTCGTATGTGAACTAACCTAGCGCCTAAACTACACGTACGATATTTTACAAATTGAAGAAACCCGTCCATCTGGCTCTAGTGGAAGCATTGAAATTTTGAAAAACATTCTTTAAAATTTGGGGGTAGTTTACATTAAGCTCCCCAGACATTTTCAAAATTTTCTCAAAAACGGCTCCAAAATCTTTTCTTTAAATTTCTTGTAAGAATAGAGTAAAATACACTAATAATGGAGGCATAGGTCAGAATATCACGGTTAACTCTGATTTTTCGAAAATTGCAAAGATTTGAATTTATTCCGGCGTCTTCCTACAACTACAAAATTGAAGACATGGATTTTCCATCAAATAAAATTTGTTAGACATTAATATTTCTTTTAATTAGGTCATGTAGATGTTTTTGAAAATTTTAGTAATTTTCGTGCAATAGTGCGTGCAATATTTGCATTTTTAAAAAATAACAAAAACAAGATTTTCTCAAAAACGTCTCCAAATTTCTTTCTTTAAATTTTTGGTAAGGATAGTGTTAAATGCACTGCAAAAGATGACATAAACGCTATATATCTCTATTCTTTTGTTTTAAAAAAAATTACAAAAATGCAAATATTTTGACTTGTCTCTCAAGTCGGTAATATTAACATTAGACGCGATTTTATTACATTATTGTACTTATGAGTAGATGTGCGTTAAATAATGTTAAATAACGTTTCTCGAAAACTCAAACAGTTTTCTGTTAAAATTAGCACAAACTTACGCATTGTTAGAAACGCTCAAACGGGATTTTCTTAAAAATGGCTCCCAATTCTCTCTTCAATATTTTCCAACAGATAGTGCTAATTGCACAGTTTAATATGACATAAAGTTCATTTGGGTGTATTCTTTTGTTTTTTCAAAAGTTACACAAATGTAAGTTTTTTAAATATCTCTGACGCTGTTAATATGCACATTTCCATCAATTTGTATACAGTATTAAATTTTTGAGTAGAATTCCTTCAAATTAATTCAAATAGTTTTTCAAAACGTTTTTCGAAAACTCAGTTGATTACTGTAAAAAATAGCTTCAAATTCCGCATGTACAAAAACGCTTATCGCCGTTTTCTTAAAGACGGCTCCAAATTTTTCAATTAAAATTGCTTTATAGGACCAAGTTTTAGTCTTCTTTAATATTCTTAAAATAATATTTCGGTTTTACTATTTGGAAACCGAAAAGTAGAGAAAATTTTAAAAACTCGTACTTTGGGCGGCGATAGATGGTAGCTGGAAACAAGGGGGGGGGGCAAGACTGTACAGTACCAGTCCACACCAAGGGAGTTAGAAACCTTTACTACGAGAAAGTCAGTACCATTCTATAGCACCTATAGTTTTGTTGCTGTGACACCTCCACCAATGTCACATTCAATAAAAAAATCTGTCTGTAATATTCGGTCTATAATATAATTGGGTACTTTCTCCAAAGAATTCAACCAACAGATGATCAGACGAGACATTCTATTAAAAAAATATATATTTTGAAAATGGATGTATACGCTATTTATTTTCAGGGTCTTTGAGAATTTCATAGAAAGTACCGTCTTAATCATATCCAAGATTTTTAGACACGATTACACATTATTATAATGTGACTACAAATTATGTTTTCCAAACATTTCAATGGAACAGCTGTAAAGAATTTACATAATCTGTCAAATATATATATATATATATATATATATATATATATATATATATATATATATATATATATATATATATATATATATATATATATATACATATCATGGTCACACGGTCACCCGTAGTTTCCAAATACCCCTATTCTTACATTTACTATGACATTCAAAATATTGTTTTCACTATTACTACTTTTTAGCATCTCAGTTTTTCACAACTCATCGACTCACACCAAATTCTCTCTCTCTTGTCATCATATCAACCAAAAACGTTGCTATCGTTAATAAGTCCATGACGATCGATATTTGTTAATTTTATATGAAACGCTACACCTTTGCTGTGTTCTCGCCATGTATTGGTTCATCTGCTTTTAGCCTTGTTCCATTCAACTGCTACCTTCTTGTCTGCACTTAGCTATGATGTCTGACCACGTTTTCTCTTATCCTTCCGAAGAAGCAGAGACGGACGCTGCCCGTCTCTTTCCATGTGGCCGCCCTCCAGAATGCCCGTCCATCCATCTAAGCTTCTGGATTCTACTGGATTTGCCCTTTTTTATATGCGCCAAGGGATTTAAGTTTCTTCCACCGCTGGATACATCTTCTATTTTGAGCCAATCTCTTATTTTGATGGACAAGCATTCATTTTTCTCCTGTCATGTGTGCTTTGTGTTTGACGGAAGAGAGCCAAGGCAGAAAAAGGTGAAGTCGTGTGGAGTACGAAACAGCTTTTCTCATCAAACAAGGCCGAAAAGACGCCGACGTTTTGCGGTTAAAGCTTGGTAATCATTTGCCGGAAAATGGAAAAGGTTTCGGAATGATATTCTGATCTGACGTCTAGAACATGGTTTTTGAGATGCTTTTAAACTAGGCACATGATGATTCCACGATTGGTGTGTTCCTACGACGTGGCAAAGGCTCTATTGTATTATTTATAACAGTTAATTAAATAAGAAATATTGGTGACCTGAAAAAAAATGTTCCAGAACAAAACTTCACAACTTCCAAACACTACTCAAGAACAATAACTGAAATACTCTCGTGTAATACTGCACATACATTAAATATTTTAACTGAAACAAGTCGTCAAAAATTCTGCAATAACATTGTATAGTAGTAGAAAAGTTCTTTACACACCCAAAATATAGAAATAATCTATCAATTTCTGCGCATATGGGATATAAGTAATATAATGTTGCAATGGTATTAGGTATCATGCAATTCTACCTCAAAATCCTTGAAACAGCTGTACGGGGCTATATGAGGATGGTTGTTATCGCTTCCAGATGGAAATGAGGAAGGGTAAGGCAGAAAGGTTCACGCGTGGTCCGTGATCCTGTTCTCAGGTGCTGCTTCAGCCTGGAAGTGCTCAGGGAAACCCTCATCAGAACAATCGGGGTTCTAAACCGCTTCAGCGTGTCCGGCTTCGATTCCTGGGCGGGGCAACGATCCCGGGTTCGATTCCTGGTGGGGACAAAAACAAGTAGCTTTACTTAGAAATCGTTTGAGTTTTTTGTAGCTGTGATTGATTGATTTTTTCGTGTTTCCGGGCGCGTCAACTACTTTGGTCATTAGTCCCGTTAGTGTAGTGCATGTTTTTCTCTCGGGAGATGGCGGTGATCTTCCCCCGCTGGATGACGAGATCCGGCGCCGACCTACCGTCGGCTAGTGGGGCTTCCCCCTAACCAGGACTTTCCCACCAGCGGGGCACCGCCCCAGTCGGGACAAGCTCTAAGCTCCCGACCGGTCTCCCGGAATATGTGGTAGTGTAGTGCATGTTAGTATAAGTGTGTGTGTAAGGGGAGAGGATAGGACAAGGAAGAGGAAGGACAGATCGCGCGCGGTCTGTGGCCCGTTTGATAGGGATATCGATATGCTCCGGTCTGTGGCCCGTTTGATATGCTCCGGCATTCGCCTGGTGTTGATCGGAGAAACCACGGAAAACTACCGATAAGAGCAGCCGGCCGCTAGAACTCTCCTCCAGACAGCAGCTGAATTCGACCTAGCTGAAAAGCTAGTGTCGAAAATCCTGCCGCCGTGGGGAGTGGGAACCTAGGACCTCCCGGTTAGAGGCACTGCAGTGACATCAGTTGATGCACTGAGCTACCGCTACCGGTTGTAGCTGTGTGAAGAAGAAAAGCTGACGCTGGCGGAGTTTGCTAGTTGTGGTGAAGGGAATCCGCCATATTCGCCACGTGTCTCTCTTACCCCCTAGCGCCAAGCGTGGGAATTAAACTGGGTCCAGGCATGTGGGGCACCGTTAGCTAAACAGGGAAGTCGGAAAATCCACCCAAATGCCAAATAATACATTTTTTTCCCTAGGGCTTATATCCAGCCGACAGCCGGTTGCCCTTTACGTCCCGAAGGGACGCATATTCGACCATACACTAGACAAACATGCGGGCTCCTCTGATCTGGGGTCAGCAGAACGCGAGGCCCTCCGCGACAACACACACAAAGTCAAGGGACAAACAGACATGCCCAAGGCGGGACTCGAACCCGCGACTCTTCGGATCGAAGCGCTGAGTCGGTACTCGCTCTTAGCCACCTGGGCCATCCAGGTCGGCTAATACATTTTCGAAAAATAAAAAATATCAAAATGGCATTGATATCGTCCTATACAGCATTAAGTACTATCCGTACAATACAAATTTTGTTTGTGAGCCCAGGGACATGAGATTTGTAAGCTGTATTCTATTTTTATTTACTAAATGTATCTCTGAATAATGTTTCAATTTTTATCTATTAATTTATATATTACATGGTTAGGCGGAAGAGCGGGCCTGATGCCCCGAGTCTCGCCACATAAATAAAGTTATTATTATTATTATTATTATTATTATTATTATTATTATTATTATTATTATTAAAAATAAGGAAAAAGTTGAGTCGTCTTTTTTAGTTTTGGTGTTTTTTAATATTGCCCGCATTTCTTTCAAAATTGCACAAAAACTATTCAAATATTTATTTAAAAAACTTACACTGTATTTATTTTAAAAAAATATCTAAATGTAGAGAACAAATTTCACTGGAAGAAAAATTTCTATCTTGAATTATCCGATGGGGTTGAAATAATTTGAAATTTTTGCAATTGACAAAACCTCAGTAATCGTAATTGTGAAAATCGTGGTAATCGTGAAAATAGGACCTGTGCTATATTTATAAGTGTATTTTACTCTCTTCTTACAAGGAATATTATGAATGAATTTGGAGCCATTTTTCAGAAAATTTTGAAAATTTCCAAGAGGATATTGTATGAAATCCGCCCAAAATATAAAGAAACCTTTTCTAAATCGTAGGGCTTTCAGATAAGCTAGATCAATCGGGAAATATTCATATTGGAGAAAATCAAACAATTTAGACAATTATTAACAGACGGACAGACGCTCTGAGAAAGATCAATTTTTCTGTTTCAGGGGACCCAACAATTTGTATTTCCCTTAAAATCTCAAAATTGATTTTTCCTACGTTTACGATAAAGATAAAGGTAAAATTTCGAAATTGAAGGAAAATGACACTAATATTGAAATACATTTTTTTGTATACCAGCATTATAAACAACCTTTTTCCATTAGCAAAATCGTTCATAATACAGCATATTGTGGCACAAATCATTACATCGCTACTTCTGTACAAATATGAGTCATCATTCACATAATAGTCACAGCCCCTATTTATCATGAGTTATGGAGGATAAAGAAGGTAGTAGTACCATGTAAATAGATTCTGTGTTCGTAGTCAAATCAAATATTTTGTGACAAAATTTGCACTTTTAAAATCTAATTTATTAACTTATTACTAGTTTAAAATTACATATTCCTGTTATTCGGAAATATATAACAATAATAACAAAGAACATTAGTTTTTATGAATATGAATATTAATAGTACAGTTGGATAATTTGTCAAAGACACTCCTGAAGACGTATTTAATTCCAAGAGCATATTTTTTCTTTACTTTGTGCAGTAATATCACCACCATTATCTGCGAGAAACGTCGCGGATGTCCTCTTAAACGAACACATTTACAAATTGCTTTTAATTTTGAATATGTTCACCACACGATAGACGCTTTACACGCTGAGGACCTAATGTTTAAAGAATCATGGATCATAACTACCTTTTTACTTTCTCATATACGGAGTAATGTACTACATAGTGTAGAGAAAGTTATGTTATGCTGCGCGAGAAAACGGCGGATTTTCAGTGGAAAAAAATTCGTTGCCGGGCTCTGGTGGCGAAAAAGTACATAAAACTAGTTGCTAAATTAAGATAAAATACTCTAACACGTGGTGTAGCCAGAATCCGTGTTTTGTGGGTCCTTGATGCCGAAAAGCCAATTGGAAGCAAAACGTCCGTCGGTCTGTGAACACTCCTAGCGCCTAAACCATTCGTACGATCTTCTCCAAATTGAAGAATCCTCTGTCTATCTGGCTCTAGTTGAAGCTTTGAAATTTTGAAAAACATTCTTTAAATTTTGGGGGTACTTTACATAAAGACCCGGACATTTTCAAAATTGTCTCAAAAACGGCTCCAAATTTTTTCTTTAAATTTCTGGTAAGATAAGAGAAAAACACGGTGGCTTAGGTCAGAATATCACGGTTAACTAAATTTTCGAAAATTGCAAAGGTGTGAATTTTTCTGGCGGCTTCATACAACTACAAAATTGAAGACATGGATTTACCTTCAAATAAATTTGTTGGGCATAAATATTTCTTTCAATTATATAATGATCTTTCAACAAGGCAATGTACTATGTTTCGGAAATTTTAGTAGTTTTCGTGCATGCAAAAATTACAAAAACAAGATTTTCTCAAAAACCGTTGAAAATTTTTTCTTTAAATTTTTGGTAGGGTTAGTGCTCAACAAACCCTATACCATGACGTAAACGTCATATTGCTCTATTCGTTTGTTTTTCGAAAACTTTTAAATATGATTTTTTTGACTTGTCTCTCACGTCGGTAATATTTACATTAAAAACTATTTCTTTACATTATTATATTTATGAGTATGTGTGCTTTAAATAATGCCAATTAAAGTTTCTCGAAAACTCAACCGTTTTCTGTACAAATGAGCTCAAAATTTCTCATTTTCAGAAACGCTCAAACGCCAGGTTCTCAAAAATTGCTCCAATTTTTTCTGCAAATTCTTATAACAGATGCTGTGCTAATGCTAATCTATACATGCTAATTTATGTGCGCTATTTAATGTGACGTAAAGTTCATTTTGGTGTATTAATTTGTTTTTTCAAAAATTACACAAATATAATTATTTTGAAATACATCTCACTCATTAATATGGACATTTTCACCGACTTGTTTGCATTATTACAATAGTGAGTGGAAGTGCTTCAAATGGTTTTAAATGAACTATTTCCCAAACTTAATAGATTCCTGTAAAAAATATGCCTATTTCAACAATTAAATTCTACATCGGCAGTGTAGCCTGTAGGTCCGAACAGAGGAGACAGTCGTGTAATCCTGCAGCAAGAAACGTCGATTTTTCAAAAGAAAATCTCGTTTTGTGAATCCCTGTTACTGAAAAATTCGATAATTCTTGCTATAGTAAATTATTTCATTTAACTCGTTGGGTAATGAAAATTCATCGCTGACCATAATACGTGAAGGTAATTCTTAAGGTAAGGTCTATGAGATGCCCATTTCAACGATTAAATTCACACTTACACGGTTTCAGCTGCAGACCCGAACAATCCATGTAACTGTGATTTCTGATGCACAGAGAAGGTGGCCGAAAGGGGTAAGCGTAGGTTGGTCGGTGGTTGCATCGTGGGAAGGACGCAAGCGGTGGGATGTGGGGAGCAAGGGGGAGGGGGGTGGCAGGAGGTGGCAGGAAGAGGCAGGATGAGGTAGGAGGCAGGAGAGGGCGGGAGGGGGCGGGAGGGGGGAGAGAGGGAGGCGAGAGGAGGCAAGAGGGAGGCGAGAGGGGGGCGAGAGGGAGGCGGGAGGAGGCGAGAGGGAGGCGAGAGGGAGGCGAAAGGGAGGCGAGAGGGAGGCGCGAGAGGGAGGCGAGAGGAGGCGAGAGGGGTGGGGAGGGAGCAGGAGGAGGGGGCAGGAGGGGCAGGAGGGGGCAGGAGGGGCCGGGGGTCGCGGCGCAACGCGCAGCGGCTGCGGTGGCGCGCGCCGCGGCATCAGAGAGGTTGCGTTGCGGGGCGGGCGTTCCCCAGGGGCCTGCGCGCTCTGCGGGTGAAATATGACGCCGCGGGGGAGGCTCCGCTGGCTGCGGCGAGCGGGACTCCACTCCCTCGAGCGTCACGCTTCCTCCCCTCCCTACCCCTTTCATCCCCGCCCCTTCCACCGCCGACGCCACCCTCGTGTGAAATGGCCTGAGGCGCGACCTACACGAAGACGCGTTCGCCGAGTCGAGACGGGGCGAGACGCAGCCCAGACGCGAAACTCCTGGAGTCTTGCGATGGATCGGAGTGCGCGGGTGCGTTACTGGCTGCAAACAGGTTCCTCTCCCTCGGTTCCTGCGTTGCACTTGCCACCGGCTGCTGGGAGACACTTATCAGTACAGGCGCTGCCAGCCATGTATTCTAATTTGTCGTGACAGCGTGACAGGAAAATTTATGCTAAATAAAAAGTAAAAAGACAAGGATATCATTAATAATGCAACAGAAATTGAAAATTATTTCTTTTTGTTGCTGAAAATAAGATTTTTAGAAAATTTTAATTCATTTCTTTGCTACTTTTAAAATTGATAATGAACTACTATTTTTTCCTTCTATTAAGACTAGCTGCGAATTACGTGCCAATTTGATTTCTTCATATTTAGATGTTTTCCTTTCCATCTCCCTTCCATCCCTTCCATACGTTCATTCTTTTAAAAATTCGGATCACTTGTGTTTTTAATTTCATTAGTAACACAGGCACAAAAATGTTGTTAGACCCAAAGACTTGACACATGTTTTTCTGTGTATTTTGTTGCACTGATTCCTAATCTGAAGAATTGCGTCATTACCCTCCATTTTGTTAAATCGCGAAAAATCATCGTGGAATTTTTTGGGGAGGTGGTTATCAGACCCAAAACTTTACATATGTTTCTCTATGAATGTGGACGCGCTGAATTCGAATCTGAAGCCATGATGTCGCCACCACCCTCCAGTTTGTTTTAAATGAAAAACACCGTTAAATTTACAATCTACAAAATCATGGTGTTTTTTTGCGATTTAATGAAACGGAGGGTGATGGCGCAACTCTGGCTTCTGTTTCGGATTTATTGCGTCGACGTACATGTGTCATTTCTTTGGAAGCATGTGTCATTTCTTTGGGTCGGAGAACAACCCCCGAAAACAAAACAATACAATGTCACGATGGGGTTTTGCGATTTAATAAAATGGAGGATGATGGCGCAATTCTGGCTCCATATTCGGATTACGCGTATGGAAATATATAGAGAAACATATGACACGTCTTTGAGTCTGACAACTTTTTTTGTGTGTGCCTGTGTAATATAATTGAAAGACATATGTGTAATTTTACTCAAGTTATAACAATAGAAGATTATAAGTTCATTGCTAATCATTTTTCTTACTTCAAATGTCTACTAAATTCCTATTATTATTATTATTATTATTATTATTATTATTATTATTATTATTATTATTATTATTATTATTATTAAATTAATAATTTAAAATTAGATTTTAAATAACAATGAATTTTTATGTGTTCCTCAGAAATGGGATGTTTATTCATCGTTAGAATTACACTTTCCGATAAGAAAAATTGAAATAAAATTAATTTAAATGTCCGTAAGGGTTCTTTATGTAAAGTAGTTCCTCTCACGTCATTGTCACTCAACTTTGTTGTTATTGTCATTATTACTTATTCTTCCATTTCTTTTCTGATCAATGCATTTTATTTTTCACTCGTTGGTGACAGTAATCGTTTTTCTTCTTGTTTGCGTTGCTTCTTCTGTCCCATTTCCCACATTCACATTCATAATATCGACCTTCTCCCGTCATGCTCCGTTCCTTGTACTTCTTTTTCACCACGGGCCTCTTCCTTTGCTCAGAGGATCCGGTGCCCTCGCCCCACCCAATTCCCACCGGCGTCGCGTCGTCATCAAGACGCATGACGTCGCCCCGCTCCGCAGCTTTCATTTGGCTCCCCGACTGCCCGCCCGGCACGCCGCCCTCCCGACAGCGTAAGGCGGCGAGGGGCGTAAGAAAAATGTAATTGAAAGAACGCGAGCACTTGTCAAGATTTCAAGAAGATGGCGGAGTAAATGGCGCGCTGAGAATGCGTTTCTCCGCAGCCCTTGCCATTATCCCGGCACCCGCAAAAGCCTTCTCCGCACACGGTGTCAGCGGTGACTGTCCGGGAGACGCCGTATCCTAGGCACGGAATACACCCTGCGTTGTCATACCAGGAGGATGTTACTTCTGGCGGGCGAGTACCTAGGCTCTCGGGCCTAGGCTTCCTCGGAGCGAGCACCTAGGCTCTTTGTTCTCACCCTCCTCGGTCATACAAGTACACCGGCCGCATATAGGTCGGAATGCTGCACCACAAAGGTTAGGCTGACACCCCAACTAAGCCTGAGTAGGGCTGTCACGTCGTGGGTTGCACAAATTACAGACAAGATGGCTTTAGTATATTTACTGTTTACTGTTACATGTTATCCGTGCCATTTACTACCGGAGCATATGCTCGCCGTTCGCATCTGCCAACTACATCACACCGATGGACATGAACCTGGTTCTCAGACATGAGCCTGGTTCTCATACTCGCAAGCTTTCGGTCTGCCACGCAAATTCCATCTTCGCGAGGTTTGTGGAACCGTTTGTGCACCTTTATAGGCTCGCTGTGACCACATCGCCACCCTCCGGTCGCAACTCTGGTGATACATCTGGCCCCAACGCACGTGCACCCACAGAATTAGAACTCGCTTTTGTGGCTTGATTGATTGATTGATTGATTGTGATTCCGGGAGCGACAACTACTATGGTCATTGGTCCCGTGACTGTAGTGCGTGTTTTTTTCTCGGGAGGAGGCGGTGGTCTACCGTCGCCTAACGGGGCCTAACGGGGCACCGCCCCAGCTGGGACAAATTGTAAGTCCCCGACCGGTCTCCTGGCATGTGTGGTAGTGTAACGCATGTTAGTGTAAGTACGGGGTGAGGATAGGACGAGGAGGAGGAGGAAGGGAAGATCGCGTGCGGTCCGTGGCCCGTTTGTTAGAGTACTACTCCAGCATTTGCCTGGTGTTGATCGGAAACCACGGAAAACTACCGATCAGAGATAACGGCCGCTAGAATTCTCCTCCAGACACTGACTGAATTCGACTTAGTTGGAAAGCTAGTGTCGAAAATCCTGCCGCCGTCGGGACTCAAACCTAGGACCTTCCGGTCAGAGGCGCTGCAGTGACATCAGTTGATGCACTGAGTCACTCTGCGCTTTTGTGGCACATTCCACACTTGACCACTTTGGAAGTGTCCATTCTGCCCGCTGTGCACTGGGTTTTCGCATGCTGAGTATCGGACGCTACAGGGCCTCTAAGCCATCTCGGAGCTCCTCCGAGCTAGTTCAGTGACCTATCACATAGTGCCATTCACGCGAGGCAGGAACAATGGAATTCAAATTCCCACGGGATTGCCACCTAGTCGTGGACAACGCCATCTAGCATAGTGGGTTCAGAACTGAGACAAGCTAATGCAGGCTGCCCTTAAGAGCTTACCTGTTATTTCTTAACAGTTAATGTTTCGTAACTGTTATGTAAAATAACAGTTATTTCATGTATTCTGTTATTGGATGTTATGAGTTTAAATTCACAGTTTTTCAATATATTGGGACCATCCCGAACTACTTACTACAAGCTTTCGTTGCATCCATTTTGTACGAAACGGTTTCATTGTAGCTAATCAATCATGAGTAGCAAGTGTACAAATTATATATTCATTAATAAATAATTCGTCATTATTACACACCATGTGCCACAATATTTTTTATATTTTATTGTATACACTACAATAAGAAGTTTGTCCTTTAAATTAAATCCGTTTAATATATTTGTTAACTTCTTTCTGTTCCATTGTTGCTTCGGTGAGATCCACTAATATCTCCCCCTAAGTTCCCTCTAAAGGCCGATAAAATGAAATGAGTTACCGTAAAATAACTCGCATTTTAATATTCTTATACAACGGTCATTGCCACTTTCACTGTAGGTAAGTAAACACTGTTCCTCTTCTCATAATTTTTGGCACTCGTCACTTCACTACGCCCAAGTTGCATAATTAAAAGACTATTTGGAATCTGAATCCGAATCACAAATAACTGTTATTTTAGTAATATTCTATACGTATTTGCTACCCAATTATTATTCTTCCTTGACCGTTCCTCCAGTCACGTTCCTCTCAGGTTTCTCTGTCTAAACATGTTTGGGGAAATAGTGCAAGCAAGCGCCGTAAGCTGCACAGTCTTTACGGTGTAACAACTTTATTTGTAATGTATTTTAACTCTCAGCGGTCACCACAACTGATTTAACTCTTAGCAGTCGACCGTGTGAAGTTTGCTGGTCACGGACCTGTTATTTTTCAAGTGTTTTTAATATCCTTTATTACGAGTCGGCTGTTATTCTGATAAGTCATTGATGAAAAGCTGTTAAGCCCATCTCTACTGGAGTTCAGAGAATAAACATCGACCATCTGTTGGAGTGGCGAGTGCGCGCGAAGATACGGACTCATTTGGCCTAGTGGAGTGGTTGAGGAAGGATGACGGTGTGACTGGAAGAGGAGAGGAACTGACCCTGGCGGTTATCGCACGGCCGTATCCAGCCAGTGCCTGGATCAGAGAGTGAGCTTTTCGAGAGCCGAACTCGTGAACAAACTATCGGCTGGTGACGTTACATTGCGCAACCCCTTCGAGAAATCGAAGTGAGTGATGAACTGAAATTTTATAGAAATAGCTTTAAATGTGATTCAAGTGACTAATAAAAAACGTTTATTGGAACTTGTTAGATGAAGAGAGATTACCTCAGATTTAATGCATTCCCTTCAGCAAAGCAATATGACAAGTTATCTTGTTATCTGTGTCAAGATTGTTACCATTACTCAAAAAAAGAAGTCTGACTGTTGTAACTTATATAATAGATTTTTTTCAATTTATAAGTATAAATTGTACGTCATAGAGAAAATACTTCTGGGAGAAATGATTGTTTTTTGTCTGTGAAACACTAATGAAAGGCATTATCCCTTCACATCACTGTCTCACTTATATTATACAATTTATAGTGTATTTAATTTTATTATGTGGGAAAGGCTTACTAGTACGAGTATAAGTGAACCTGAAAACTAACAATGTAATTTGTAACATGTGCCATTTTGTAAAATGATATTAAGTATTAATGGATTGGGTATGCGTTTTCATTGTGTTCTTTCCCAAATTTCATTCAAGAACCCCCGAACTCTCTTAATATCCCTCTTACATACATGCATAGATTTATTTGAACTGCAATTTGGTATGACCCGGTGGCAGTTAAATAACAATAATTACAATAATAATAACAATAATAATAATAAAGAATTACAGTACAAGCTGAGGATGCAATAATCATACTATCACTAATATTAAGTATTATAACAATTATTTCAACTCTGTCATGATATCCATTAATTATTTGTTGGTGATGCTAAAATTTAATACAAGCTACATAAATATTGGGAAAATTTATTGACTTTCCTCTGTATTCTATCTAGATTTTTCCAGTACGAATTTCTGTATGGATCCCAACATGCCACTCCGTATTCCATGAAAGGGCGAACCAGCGAAAGATATGCTAATTCTTTGGCGTTTGCAGAACGTTTCTTTAGAATTCGCATTACAAAATGCAAGGACTTCCACGTTTTTCTTACTACCTGATTTATATGCTTCTCCCACCCTAATTTACTATTTAGGTGAATGCTTAAATCCTTGCATAATGAGACTCTTGGGATGATGACTTCACCTAAACGATTGTCTGGTTCCTCAAAATTTCGTCCCCGCCCGAACGTTATTGTTTTGCTTTTCGATCCGTTAATTCCCATGCCATTTTTTTCAGCCCAATCATGTAAATGTTCTAAATCCTGCTGAAATATTTGTTCGTCAGCTCTACCTTTGATTTTTCGGTGCTCGGTGCTCGCTGCTCGCCTTCTCGGCAAAGTTTTTCATATGTTCCAGAAACATCATCTGACACAGAGGATGATCTGAGAACCGGTGTCTAATTAGGCGCCACTCACAATGCACCGAAACGAATCCCTACTCAATAACCCAAGAGTATCGGGTACCGCCACGACGAAGCTAAGTGCCCGCCCGGGCAGACGTCACATTGGCTCGGGACGCCCAAACAGTCTCCTCCCTGCTTTCCCAATTGTGAATGTATTTTGAGATGAACCTGGATGCAGTTGCATATTCTGAAAATCACTTTTCATTGTTGGGAGATGTTGTAGCTGTATGAAAATATTTAATTGTCGAATTTGTGTTGATATTTGCTTTAAAAGAATTATTTTTCGAACCTAATGTTTTAAGATAAAATATGTAGAGACAGTATTTCCACGAAAAAAACATTGTTTTTATTTAACCCTTGAATGATAGCGCTCAAGATTGTAACGCGAGTGGTCGCGTGGACTACAATTGTAATCTATTTAACAAATATTTGTATTAACAATATTTTACAAACAAATCGTCTTTTGGTTCAAATATGGACGAGTAATGGTATCTTAAACACTGAACTTTTATAAAATACTAAATAATGTATTAGATTGCAGAAACATTACCAAATCTATGAAATTCTACACAAAAATGCATGTATAATGCCTTTAAACAAATATAGTCAAATATATGCGACTACAATATGTTTTTGAATATTCTTGTGTTCTATATGTGTTGTGCACTTATTATAGTTGTCATTACTATTATTAAATAAAGCAGTTTGCCAAAATGGTTTAAACATCTGGTGCCTCTATTCTGAATGTGTTTCAGTGTCAAAATCAGATGAATAATCACGGATTTTCTGAATGTGGCACACCCACTGGACACAATTTTCGCAGTACTGGTGAGTTTTCTTGTTTCGTTGACGTCCGCAAAGATAACAACATCCCACTTTGCCCTTCGATGACTCCGCTGAACCCTCAGCTCCTTCTCAAATTCCTAGCAGAAGTCTCCTGTGTGTTCTTATTGCTGTCGTCACAGATTTTCTCTCTATTTTATTTTTCATTTCTGGTTTCACGAAGGACAAAGCAAGAACCTTTAGAAATCCCCTTCTGGTCAACTTTTCTCAACTGTAGTACTTTGAACAAACATTCAGAGTATTGATTGCAGCGATATTCATGGTGTCAGCTTAGGTCAGAAACTAAAACGCTAGTGGTCGCGTGGATTACTATTGTAATCCAAGCTGTTTCTGGCGCTTATCAGTGACATTGGTATCTGGTGCAGCAGTTATCAATTGAGTCATATTTCGCTATAATTCGATAGCTGAGGCTTTCTACGAAAAGCACTAAAAAGTTAGTGCCAAAAGTGTATCAACTTTCGTTATAAATAGCGAATGAATACGACTGGGTTTTAATAGTAATCCATGCGACTAATGAAACTTCGTAGAGTTTCCAAAGTTCGTAATTATAACTTCCTTAGCATTTATGTTACTTCCTTCTACTTTTCATGTTAAAATTCATACTACTTTTTCCGTGCTCGTTTGCGTGTTTTCGTAGGGTTAATTCATGTTTGGACTTCTTTTCAATCAACAGATACAAGTGTAAGTGACGTGCTATTGGTGTAAGTGCATTCTGGGCGCATTTTCTTAAATTCTAGGATCGCTACCCCAACCGATAAACAAGTTGAATTCTGAATGCAGATGTAAATGAGAGTTTTTAGTAAGAATTGATAAGAAAATATTCGCCAAGCGTGTGTGCCAAATGAATCGCCCTTTTAAACCCAAACGAGAATTTGTGGGACTGTCTCAATCGGGCTGTTAGCGCCCTGAATCCGCAATCGAGGAACCTAGCGCAGCTGGCCACGGCACTGGAGTCGGCAGGGCTCCACATCCCTGACGTTACCATCCAGAACCTAACTGCCTCTCTTCCTGCACATCTGCAAGGTGGTTATACAGGATTTTTGACGAGTGTTCACATTCATGTGACTGGACTGTGTATAAGCGTTACAGTGATGAAAAATCACGCACTGTTGTTGCACCTCTAGAATTACTTTATAATTCTTGTGAAGAAAATGTTACTGAAATTAATCATATGAATAAATGTAAATATTTGAAATGGTATACAGTTTGTTTTATTGGATAGCAGGGAAATCTACAGACGTGGATTTAGCAAATAAATGTGGTTGTTAATGGGTTAAATTCTTATAAGGTCTAATAAATTCTAATAAGTATTTTGCTTTAATAAACAGATCGTCAGATTGAAACGTGTTCCATTTAATCAGATCGACAATTCATCGACAAAAATTGTCCCAGTCTTTTGTCGTTATTCTCAATAATCAGTGGCCGTATCCAGGCAACGCCTAATTCAGAGAGCTTCAACGCAAAGACAAGGTCTATCATGGACTACATAGTCAATGCACTAGAGAGGTAAGGTAGACCCCAAAGTCTTTCTCGAGGAACACAGAGGGGCGAAATGTCTCCACAAATGGTGGGAACAATTGGAACAAGAAATCAGTAGAATTCTGCTCCAAAACGGTTTTATGGGTAAAATTAAATGCTATTGTAAAAGCTTGAAGATGCTGAAAAATCATAAAAGTAATATGTAAAATAATAATTCCTGAAAATACTAAAACATACTTCTAAATGTGTTTTAGAGGAAGTCCTAGTTCCGGATTTCCTTCGTAAGTAGCTTTACGGAAACGCAGAAAATTTCGCTAAGTGGAGATTTCGTTGTGATTATTAAACGAATTTACGTTGTGAAAAGAATATAGATTGAAAAAATAGAACAGAAACAGAATGGGAGATGTAGGTTAATTTTATTTGTGAATCAGACAATACAAACGTTGAACGTATTACCTTCACAAGTTTTGTAACTCAAATAATTATATTGTTACAAAACAATATAATCACTCTTTCAAATAGTCTATATATTATTGAATGGTCGCCCCGACCGGGATTCGAACCCGGGCCTTCTGGTTTACGCCCAGCTGCTCTAACCCCTAAGCTACCGAGACAACCAACCCTTTGAACAGTTTTCACGAGCGCGATTATCGCTCCTTGTATGTATATATAATTGTCACCTTACCCGTCACCTTGTTGGATGCACTTACGATCGGAGAATATGTTCCGCAGACGTACAGCTATCCCGGTCGGGGCGACCAATTCTTTGAACTAATTTAATTATTAAATACATTTGTTACTCAGTAACATGGTCACAATTTGGATAGCTGTACGTCTGCGGAACATATTCTCCGATCGTAAGTGCATCCAACAAGGTGACGGGTAAGGTGACAATTATATAATTCTATATGAATTTAGTAATGAAACAAGAATATACGAATTTAGTAATGAAACAGGGACATAATAATTGAAGTAATCTGCTTCCACGGTCATATTGTCGTCATTTTCTTGCTGCTTTCAATTAGGTACCAAGTTATGACAAGTGATCTAGGTTTCCCTGCAATCATCTCAGATTTTTTTAATATATTTATTTCCTGTTCAATTTTACAAATTTTTCAGGATGATGAATAAATGTATACATAACCTTTTTGGAGATGCCAGAAATTAATATCATAATTAAGATAATTATGATTTTATTTTAAAAGTAATTACGAATAAAACTTTGATTTTAATAAATATTGCTTAATTTTTATAATAAATTTAGAGTTTTAAGAGAAGGTTTTATTGAGTAGTAGTTATTGTAGACAATTATTTATGGGGGGTGAAAAATATCTTTGGGGAAGCGGGATCGAATTCGTTTAACGTGATAATTTTTTCCCAGATCGAAATGTTGATGAACAGGATAATCGTTTAAACAGTTGAAGAATTTGGAGGATTGGTTTGTGATGAATGTTTTAATTGGCTCTATTTGTAATTCTTTGTGGATTTGTCTATTGGAGATGAACCATTCAGCCTTTAGAATTCTCCGTAAAAATTTGTTTTGAATAGTTTGTATTTTCTTCATGTTTGACGCTGATGCATTACACCAAATTGGGCATGCATATGTAAGTGATGGTCTTATTATTGCCTTGAATATTGATATACCACAATCTATTTGTAATTTTGAAAATTTATTAGTTAATGGGTATAATTTTGATATTTTTTGGTAAGTTTTATTTGCAATATTTTGAATATGAGTTTTCCAAGTTAATCGACGATCGAAATAGAGTCCTAAATATTTAATTGGAATATGATTTTCTATCCAGGGTATAGTTATATTATTTATTTTGAGACATGGAGGATTAGTAGGTCTGCAAAGTGTGAAAATTTTTGTTTGTGTTTTAGATGGATTTATTATTATTCTCCATTGTTGAGTCCATTTAATATATAAATTTAAAGAATTTTGAAGAGTGTTTCGGGCTTTATGCAATTTTTTGTGATGCGAAAAAAGTGCAGTGTCATCTGCATACAGCGCTATGGTGGTAAAAGGAAGGTGTGGAATATCTGACATATATATATTAAAAAGTAAAGGAGAGAGAGTCGATCCTTGAGGAATCCCTGAAAAGATGCGACGAGAAGTTGAATAAGAGGTGTTAATTTTGACACAAAACTTACGATTATATAAATAGCTTTTTATTATTTTGAATAAATATATGGGAATTCCTATTGAATGTAATTTATATAATAATCCTGAATGCCAAACTTTGTCAAATGCTTGGGCAATATCCAAGAAAATTCCAATTGTATGTTCCTTTTGATGAAAGTTTTCAGCTATTAATTCAGAAACACGTAGTAATTGGTGAGAAGTCGAATAATGAGAACGAAAACCAAATTGGTAATTTGGAATAGCTTGTATTAAGTTAATGTAGGATAAAAGACGAGAGTGTAATAGTTTTTCAAACATTTTTGATAATGAAGATAAGAGACTAATAGGTCTGTAGTTTAAGGGAAGATGAGGATCCTTGCCTGGTTTACATATGGGGATAACGTAGGCTAATTTCCATGATTGTGGAAAATAAGAAATACGAAGCATTGAATTGAATATATTTGTTAGCTTCGATAAAATTTGTAAATTAAGTTCTTTTATCATTTTGTTTGTAATAGAATCATAGCCTGATGTTTTGTGAATATTCAATTTTCGTGTTATGTTTTGAACTTCTACAGGAGAAATAAATTTTATTTTTGATGGGACTGAATAAAGTGGAGAAGAGATGAAAGATTCAACTTCGTTATTAAATATTTGATCTATAATAGGGTTAGGGGTAAAAGACTTTTCTAACTGATTTGCAATTAAGTTTGATTTTTGAAAATCAGTATAGGCAGATATAGAGCCGTTATTTAATATTGGTATAGGGGAATAAGATTTTGTTAATTTTTTAATTGTTGACCATTGTGGTCTGCTATTAGGATGTATTTGTGCAATGTAATTTTGAAATTTGTCTATTTCATATTGGTCTATACGTAATTTGATAATGCGTGATAACTTGTTGATTTTTCTTTTAATGTCAGGGCGACGAGTTTGTTGCCAGAATCGTCTTAGGTTATGTTTGGATTTTATAAGATTTAAGATATTTATAGGGAGAGATTGAGTATGTATGTACGGTTTAATGTATGTACTAGAATATTTATATGCATCTAGAATTATTTTAGTAAACTTTTCGATTTCTACATCAATTTTTTGAGTATTATCTAAGTTTTTTGGGAAGTTAAAATTTGATTCTATGTATGATCGATATGTACTCCAGTTTATTCGCATGTTATGAAGAGGATAATTAATTTTTAATAGTGAAGAATTAAAACATATTTTAACAGGGAGATGGTCAGAATCTAATTCAGGAAGTGGAGATTGAAAGAATTGTAAATTAACGTTTTTTGTAATTATTATATCTAAAATATCTGGTATTATATTGTTGTGATTAGAGTAATAGGTTGGTTCAAAGGGAGCATGAATGTCTAAATTATTTTGAATTATATATTGTTGTAGACGAATACCCTGAGGATTTGTTGAGTTGCAACCCCAAGAAGTGTTTTGCTGTTGAAGTCTCCCATGAGAATAATTGGATTAGAAGATTGTAAAATGATGTTGTAAATTTGAGTAGGAAATGGTTTATTTGGTGGTTTATAAATGGAATATAAAGAGTAAATGGTATTATTTATTTTAATTTCTACTGCAATACACTCTAAAATGTCAGATGTAGGAAAATATGTTTGTTGATGAAATATAGAATTTTTAATTATTATTGCTACTCCCCCAGAAGCGTGATCAGAGATTATATCATTTCTATAAATTTTATAACCTTTTAAATACATCTTTTCTTTAGGTGTTAGATGAGTCTCAGAAATACATGCTATGTCAATATTATGGTATGATAGAAAGTGATTAAAAATATTTTGTTGTCGTTTTAGTCCATTAGAGTTCCAGTTAAGTAGTGTTATATTTAGATTTCTATTGTTACTAATGGCCATTTAAAAGTGGGAGTAGGAGATTTTGTAATAATGTTTGAATCTGTGGAATAAGTGTAGAAATAATTTGTTGAATTATGCTGGAAATTAAAGCTGTGTAATTTGAAGTAGAAGGGTTTTGTTTTAATATATCAGAGTAAGAGAACTTGTGTAATTTGTGATTATAAATTGGAGGTGTAGGAGTATTTGAATTTGAAGGAATTTTTTGAATAGGATTGTTACGTTGAAAGATTTGATTTTTCGGTAAGTCTGGAAAATTTTGTGCATTTAATTTTGGAGGAATAAAATTCAAATTTTGATTTATTAACATATGTGAATTTGAATTATTAGTTTGATTTGGTTTCAGTAAATCTTTATATACTGGACAACCTTTGTAATTAGCAGTGTGATTTCCGAGGCAATTACAACAAATAGGAGGGGTTGATTTTGGAAGAGAACAGTTCGAATAATGGTGGTTTTCAGTACACCTTACACAACGTGGGATTAATCTACAATTGGCTTGTGTATGGTTGAATTTTTGGCATCTCTTACATTGAATTGGTTGGTTATTTGATAATTTTGCTTGAACTTTTATGACACTATGAAAAATTTTATCTAATTTGAAGATTTTAGAAGCTTCTGGACTTCTAGTAAGTTCTATTGAGCAAAAATCTATAGGTTCACGTTGTTTGTTAAATAATCTGTATACCTTTTGCACTGGATAGTTAAGTTTCAATAATTCATTGAAAATACTTTC
This sequence comes from Teleogryllus occipitalis, assembly GCA_011170035.1. Lineage (NCBI taxonomy): Eukaryota > Metazoa > Arthropoda > Insecta > Orthoptera > Gryllidae > Teleogryllus > Teleogryllus occipitalis. The sequence continues at coordinate 12,033 of BLKR01006897.1, read as the reverse complement.
ATTTGAGTAAGTAATAGGTATATTTTTGAATAAAACGGAGATTGTTTTAATAGTAGGGTCACGATAAGAGTAATATTGAATATTGTTTGTATCACAAAATGATTTATATTTTCTAAAATCTTCAATTGATTGAAAGTTAATTTTGACATTATTTTTAATAGTTTTTGTTGTGAAATCATTTTCAACATTACTTTTTATATCTTGAAGAAAATTACTAAAGTTGTAAACATTTGAAACAATTATAGGGGGAATTGAAATTATTGGACGTTCTTCATTAGTGTCCTGTAGATCTGCTAATAGTCCATATTTATTTTGAAGTGGAATTCCCGTTGTAGTCGTGTTGAAATTAAAAGTTGTAGATCTTTTACCTGGTGGTTGTAGTAATGAAGAACCTTCTCTTTTCCGTGTTTTTGACTCACTTTTGGATTGAGGTGTTGATGATGGTATAGGAATATTAGCTTGACAATTTAACGAAGTAGTTCCTGGTGGGAGATTGTGAGGGATCGAGTTAACTGGAAGTAATTCTGTAAATTCACCTTGTTGAAGTACATGAGTTGATGAATTAGATAAATTAATTGTTTGGTCTTGAGGCATAGGCAATGAAGAATCAAATGTTGCTGATGTTCTGTGAAGTCCATAGTTGTTTTGATAATATACGCCAGGAATTGTTGAAATATCATTTGCAGATTGTATATGTTGGTTATTCTGGTGTTGAACAATATCTTCAGTAACCATTAACGAACCTTGAATTTCAGCATTCTGTTGTATACAAGTATTATCTTGAAGTGTGCCAATGGAAGCAATACTAGCAACATTCTGTGAACTGGTTGTTTGAAAGGACATATCCTCCTTGCAGAGGATCGAGGCACTGATGTTAATTGATTTGTTTGTTTGTTATCAATTAATAGTCCGAATCAATGATATATTAACACACCCAAGTAAGATAAGTCTCTTTAAATATAAAAGTTCAGGAGAATATTTGATAATGTGTCACCATTCATACAAAGGAGCCTCCTGAAAGAATCGATCTCGGATTTTGATGAAATTTTGTATGCGAGGCTCAGTTGTCTGAATGAAAGTTTTTTGAATTTATGGATTCATTTGTGAAATAGTTTCTGATGTATAGCGGTTTGTTTTATCTCGTGCAGCGTTGATGTACAGTACGTCTGTAGATTTTTCGGAATTTTAGACACAATATCTTCTTCTGAAAGTTAAAAATTAACCTAAGCTTACATATACATTTTTCAACTCTTTTCAATAAAACTAATATCAATTTTTCTTTTATTAACAAACAGTGGGTACATTGCAGAAAAATTGCCAGAATATTTAGTGTTCAAAAAGATATTAGCATTAAATGGCCTTATTAATATTTGAGAATGAAAATTAAACTTGTAAAAATGAAACTCATTCCATGTCAACAATACATTGATTTTATTACACAATTGCATCCTCCTATATTTGTAACTGCTATTTGTAACAAGTGATGGAAGTGTGCTTCCATTAATCTTGATCCGGTTGGTGATTTGGAATGTTTTATTCTAGAAAAGCTCTGTTCACAGACATAAGTGCTGCCAAAGATGGTTGCCAATTTGAGTGCATGGTCCCTGAGATGATATGTCTCACAGAGGAGAAATACATAGAAATGATAAAGGATACTTGACTTGAATGCGTCTTTCAGTCATAATTCTGCAGTTCAGCAAGTTCCGTTTGGTAAATTGTATTCACACGTTCAATGTCAATATAAAATGGGTTACGGAAGAGCTGTAAGTTCATGGAGAAGAAGCTCTTTAAACCTAATTGGAACTCCTTTTGCAATTTTTCCAGTGAATCTACACGTTTTATTTAGGAATGCACCCAATGTTTTTTCCGCTAACAAATTTTGAGTTGTGGAAAGATAGCAGAAGTTTTCCTCCTTCGCGTATTTAATGAGGAGGCCTAATTTTAATTCAAATGCTTTGACATATAATTGCATATAACAGATGAACTTTCTATTTCCTTGAAGTTGCGCATTGAAATTGTTGGGTAGCTCTGTTACATCTCCCAGAAAGGCAAGATGCCATTTCCATTCTGGATCTCTGAGCTCTGATACTTTGATACTCTGATAGCTTTGTTTTTTGAAAGCAGAAAAGTCGTAATCTGTGGAAGTAAGTCATACAAACGTTTCAAAACTCTCCCTCGACTCAGCCAACCGACTTCTGTGGGATACAAAACATATTCATGGTTAATATTTAGCTCACACAAAAATTCCTGGAATTGTTTGTGGTTTAGTGCATGGGCTGTAATGAACTTAACACAAGATACCGCAATTTTCATTATAGAGTCAAAATTCCGTGATTTACTTCACTGCGTTTGTTAGTGGATGAGGCAGTGTTTGGGTATTGGATGAGAATGGTTATATTTGTCCATCTCTGGGTTAATACAAGCAATTATTCCTTTCTTAGACCCTTGCTAGGAGCACCATCAGTTGTCACGCTGACTAGCTTAGTCCAGTGCAGCTCCAAACCATTCACAGATTGGCTAATCTTTTCGTAGGAATCCTCTCTTGCAGTTGTTCCTTTGATGATTTGCAGTGCTGCAAGCTCCTATGTGACTTTGAAATGATCATTTGTTCCAAGAATAAAAATTACGAGTTGTGCAGAATCACGAACCTCATTGCTGTCGTCGAGTAACAAGGAAACATATGAAAGTATTTACGGTGGATTTTTGCAAATGCTGATGCAAATTGTCTTCCATTTCTTCAATTCTCTGTGTAATCGTAGGTCCTGAAAGACTCATAGTACTAAATAAATCGGCCTTCTCTGGACACATCTCTTTGGCAACAGAAAGAAGGCATTCATTAAAAAATTCTCCCTCCACGAATGGTCTGCCAGTGCGTGCTATTAGCTTAGTAATTTGAAAATTTGCTCACAGTGATGAAATATTTAGCTGTTTCTGCTTAACAAACGTATTTTTCTCATTTTCCCCTGTATTTATCAGTTTTAATATTTTACCTTTTCCCCTATCTCCAATCAAACAATCATATTTATCTTTGTTGAGTTTCAGTGTGTCGACGCAAATTGTATTCTTTGAACACAGACACTATGTTCTGGCGTATCAGACACAACCCTTTCTTTGTACTGCATGAAAAGGTGATCATAAGTCCACTGTTCTTTGAATATCCTAAACTACGAGTCAATTTTTCTCTTTCTTGACATCATTCTTTGTTGGGAATTCGAAATTACTATTAGTCAAATACCAATATATATATATATATATATATATATATATATATATATATATATATATATATATATATATATATATAATGTAGTGAACTATTGCCGCGAGGAAAAGAAAAAGAGGTTATTAATACCATTAGAAAGACTTATGGACAGCGCTGCATTACAATCCACTTTGCCATTGACAATACAGCTATTCATAAAAGGCACGATAAATATTTTTATTTCTCCTTTGCACATATCAACATATATTACACAATAGTTATGTTCTTTCTCGCTTCTACTCTGCCGTTCCCTGCAATGAGCGGGCCTGTGTCCCGCTCACCGCTCTCTATAACATATCTAATCGAGCAGTATCTACTATATACGTGAGGTTTTCATTCAGTCGGCGGTGACCTCATGTAAAAAGATGGCAGCGATCCGTCTGCAAATGTAAAGTGAACGTGTAATACAGCGCTACAAAAACTATATACCAGCAATAACTTTCCCCATCCTTCTCATGTAAAAAGAAATGAGACGGACCGCGGCGGTATAAACACCCGGCGAGCCGTGTAAATGTCCTCGACAGGCTGCATGTGGCCCGCGGACCGTCGTTTGAGGACCTCCGGCGTAGTGCGAATGGCGCGCTAGTCGGAGGGTTACGGTTAGGAGTGACGACTAGACGAAAAAATAAAACAGGCTAAAATAAAACTACTACAATTAAAACCTTTAATCTATAGAAACAGTCCATTACCATATCATTCTTCAATTGCAATATACAAAGCCATTCTAAGACCGCTACTGCTGTATGCTTGTCCCATCTGGATAAATTCCGCAAAAACCAATCTAAAGAAACTACAAATCATTCATAATTTCTCAGAACCATTACCAATGCACCGTGGTTTGTCACGAATCATCAGCTTCACAAAGAACTCAACTTAGAACTTATTGAACATCACATCACATACTTAGCCACCAACTTTTATTATTATTTACCTCAAATCTCTTCCCTTGCAACCTTTAGACTCGCTAAAAACCCGAACCATACTAGAATAAAAAACAGATACCCCTACAATATATTCCTTAAAACCTTCTCCGAATTTGAACCAGAATAGAGGACCTAATCCTCAACCTTATGTTAGATTTAAGTCTTAGAAATAAGTTTTAAATATAAGTTAGTAAGTAAGTCTATCAAACATATGTAAATTTTATACTACAACTGACCTATCGGATTCGGTGGTGTAACGGTCAGCGTACCGGACTGTTGTACCCGAGTTTGCGGGTTCAATCCCGATCGAAGCCGTGGATTTTTAAGGGCGAAAAAATCCCTCGTACGCCTTCCTTCGGAGGGGAAGTAAAGCCGGCTGTCCCATGTTAGTAGATTTACTGCATGTAAAAGATCCTCAAGCCTAAAAGAAGCCTCTGAGCAAAATTGAGATCCGCCTGTTTCGTCGCCCAAGATAATACCTCCTTTCTCCGATAGGTGGTGAAAGGAGCGTAGCGAAATTTGCGTGGTTAGACGGAAGAGCGGGCCTGATGGCCCGAGTCTCGCCACGTAAAATAAGGCATTAACTAACTAAACTAACTAATCTATGTACATCCATCAAAATCAATAAATAAAAAAATAAATAAAAAAAAGGAGTGACGACGGCGTGAGAAGTTATTTTCTAGTTGATGTGTCATGGCGGGGCATTCCGGTCTGCAGAAGCTCGAGGTGCCTGGCTGGCCTCACTGTGGGCGCGGGAGCTCTTTACCTGCTCAATCGCTTCGGCGCAAACGGACGAGAGCAGCCGAACGGCGTCCTGAACTACGAGTCCGACCTCGAATCCGACGCCGGCCCCGACGCTCGACGCTTCCACGACACCGCAGTGGACGCTCTCGCACGGGTCTCCGCCGCCGCCGTGTCCGCGGTCGTCCGCAGCGGCTCACTCGCTCACGACTTCGTCCAGTGCGTACCCACCCTCCCCGCACCGGGGCCGACGTCAGGATGGTTCATACGTACATTACACTATTAATACATTTTGATACACATATAGAAGTACATTTTATACAATACACATGGTATAAAATATACATGTGATATATTGAATACATTAATATTGTGATATATTCTATACATTTTATACAATACACATTTAGAAGTGCAGAAACAAAAATAAGCGTTCACAACGAAAGAATTTTTTTTTTATCTTGGGCTTTTATCCAGCCGATAGCCGGTTGCCCTCTACGTCCCGAAGGGACGCGTATTCGACCATACACTAGACAAACACTCTTGCGGGTTCCTCTGATTTGGCGTCAGCAGAACGGGAGGCCCTCCGCGACAACACACACAAAGTCAAGGGACAAACAGCCATGCCCAAGGCGGGACTCGAACCCGCGACCCTTCGGACCGAAGCGCTGAGTCGGTACTCGCTCTTAGCCACCTCGGCCATCTAGGTCGGCGTTCATACGTATATTACACTATTAATACATTTTGATACACATATAGAAGTACATTTTATACAATACACATTGTTTAAAATATACCTGTGATATATTGAATACATTAATATTGTGATATATTCTATACATTTTATACAATACACATTTAGAAGTGCAGAAACAAAATAAGCGTTCACAATGAAAGAATTTTTTTTTTATCAGAAATGTATCCAGCCGATAGCCGGTTGCCCTTTACGTCCCGAAGGGACGCATATTCGACCATACACTAGACAAACACTTGCGGGCTCCTCTGATCTGGGGTCAGCAGAACGCGAGGCCCTCCGCGACAACACACAAAGTCAAGGGACAAACAGCCATGCCTAAGGCGGGACTCGAACCCGCGACCCTTCGGACCGAAGCGCTGAGTCGGTACTCGCTCTTAGCTACCTCGACCATCCAGGTCGGCGTTCATACACTGGAAAAGAACTGGTTGCCCTACATTGAAAAATGGTTCTCCCACCCAGAATTAATAGTAAAATTTGGCCCATCTATTTTTGTGGTTGACGCACCGAAGGTGCCGTGTGTGGAGCTCTATGGAGTCCTGAACCACCGCTCTGTCTTGTGATTCCCTTGTCCACGTAGGGTCCTGAACCACAAAATGTTTGCAGTTCCTGGCTGATGCTCTCGGAACTTCGGTGAGAGGTTTCACAGCCCATATTTTAGAGCTACAGTTCCTACGTAAATGTTTATAGCAAAAATGGAATTATTTGCCTCAACCCTTGTTTTCTAGTGCTCCTTACCTTGTTTTATACGTGGTTTTAAATAGTTATGTTGCTTAGTCAAGAATTTATAAAATTTTGCAGAAATGTATAAATTCATGCCTGTAAGAAAGAAAATTTAAAACCACGAGTATAGGCAATTTCAAAATTCAAATTTTCCATGAAATTTAGTGTAAATAAATTTGATTCTAGAAAGTGTTACATTTTAAAAAATTGAACTGAAAAAGAAGTAGAAATATGAAAATAGGTGATACCACTTCAATTAAAGAAATTTTTGAAAACTTGACCTAAAAGCAGTTACTGGATAGAATTAGATAAATAAAAATTAAATCTGAAATAATTTCATTAAATTAATTTGCTAAATATTTTCACTCCTAACATTTAGTAGCAACAAGTAAACTCTCTTAAGACCTCTTCCCCACAAAAAACAAAACAAAATTAATCAAAACTCAGCAATATTATAGAGTATTTTTAAATATGACTTAATTTATTTCTTTGGTCACTTGTTTTACCAAGTCATTGGCAGCTTGTGGTGCACAACCATATGTGAAGGTTAAAAATTTTTACATTTCATGAAACTAATTTATTCATTTTAACCTTCACATATTTATAGCTGTATGCCACAAGTTGCACATGACTTAAGAGAGACTATGGTCCAAATAAATTAATACATTGAAACTCAATTACTTTAATATGCCAAGTTTTGCTAGCATGAAAATCAGAAACAGTAATATGAACAAATGTAAAATAATTTGAAATAGATAAATTTGGGAAATTGATGTGGAAAAAAACAAAACAAAAAACATTAGATGCATACAAAGTAATAAGTGCTATATTATATTTGAAACAATTAATTACATTATCTTTTTATACATTTTCATAATGAATGTTTCACAGCGACAAGTAATAGCTCATAAGTGCCCTAGTTCACAAAAAAATATTATAATGAAGACAAACTTATTTAGGTTATTTCAGTTTCAACAGATCCTGAAAAGTAAGATACCAGTTTTGCGTCTCAGAGTGCAATAAATTTTCTCACACAGTAAAAATCATACATGTGTGCACATTAACATTTTGAAAGGAGCCCATAGCCTCCTTAATAAAAATATTTCATGGAGTGCTTACTCCTTTAGAACACGAAATATGATAAAGAGATCAAATTAAAATTCATTGAATTTATGTATATTATTAATTTATTTCATTGAACTTGTTATTATTACTTGAAAGGCCCTCAGTGTTTAATGAAGTTCAAAATAGTCCAGTCAAAAAAGTTTTGTTGTCCTTTTAGCAAGACAGGTAAAAATGTAAACATTTTTAAAGAAAAAATATGAATTACAAAAGAAAATAGCTTTCATCAATCTTAACATTTCTTAACATCAATACCAAACAATAATAAATGTTCCAAAATCATAAAGTTTTATTAAAATCTCAACATAGCTTTCTGAAGTAAAAACAATTGTGAACATATCCAAATAAACATTCAAACTAGTAACAAATCATCAAAAAATATGCATTAAAAATTAAATTAATAATTCAATATTTGTAAAAAAAAATTTGTTGAAGTTGATTATTCGCATAATATTTAGTTGAAAAACTCAACACAATATCGTGCAATGATGGAGAGTCTTTAGGATCAGGTTCTTGAGGATAAAGATATCCTGCATCTTCCATGGGAGCATTTGGATTTTGATTAGAGGAACATGGATTTGTGTCTACAGGATTGCTTCTCACATCTGCAACACTTTCAGAAGTTAGAGTTGCTGAATGCCTCAATAATAAATGTTTCCGGTACAAAGGCCAGGAAGAAAAGACATGAAAACAAGCATGTACATGGCATCTAAAAGTACTGTTTCTATCAATACTGTGACCAATGGTCAGATGCATATATAAACTATTTATACCGTTAAAGGTATTCCTGCATTCTGGGCAAACAGGCATGATTGCAAGTCATATATACTCAACCCAAAAACTATGCTTATACAAACACAAATACAATAAGTAGTTTTTTTATGATAATAATACTATAGTTAATTGTATTAATTGTAAATGCACTGAACTGTGCTTCCAATCTTCTGCAAGCCACCAATAATCTGAAAACAGTTAAAATTTAATATGCCAATTTTGGAAGTACATCACAAAATGCAGTTGCACAATTTTGCTAACCACCATCAAATAGATAAGGTAGGCCTTTCTTCACCTGCAAGACTTCCCTTTAAGAGTGCTCTTCAAAATGTAATTGCACAAACTGAAAATAGAAAAAATATTGCTGGATTTCAGATTAGTCTCTAAAATTCACTACCTACATTCTTTCCTAAAGGTTGATTATTCTCTTCAAATCTCTTTTCAATTTCACTATTTACTCTAATCCTTTGATTTCAATAAATCGCAGGTCTTTGTCTCCTAACACTCTCTTCTCAGTAGTATTAGATTTATTAATTTTTTAAATTTAAATTTATTAATTCTATCTAAAATGAACTTTGGGCTGTTATTATACATTTGGTATCAAATACTCACCTTCAGAGACAGTTGCTGCATGTTTTAGTTTCCTATATTAAATAAAATGACAAATCAGTTTAAAAAATCAACATGTATCTGTGATAACACGCAAACATACATAAAACATTCAATACACTCATCTAGAAAGGATCTCATTCATTTTAACTGGAACCCAATTACCAAGACTTAATCATTTTCCCAAATCTCAATTGAGGATTGAAGACCTTTCCTTAGCATAAAACCATCCCTAATAGTGGAAATTGTGTCAGGATATTATTTTAGAATTAAAAGAGCTTCGTAATCCATATGATTCCTGCAAACCAAATAAAGTCTACAATTTTACAATCCAATTTTGGAAAAGAAAATTAATTTTTTTTAAAACTTCTTGTGTATAAGCAATTTTTTCGTACTCGTGGGATAACAATGCAATGATCCTAAAAGAGATCATATTTCTACCTAAGTACCTTATATTTCCATTACTTTATATTGCATACTATTGCAGTGCCTATTTTTGGACAACCATGCAATTAATAGTGTTACAGAGTTCCACATTCTGCCATCTCATGCTATTTTATTCCAATGAAACGTAAAACAATTTATGTTACATTTGAATAAAATAGCATGACACAATAATGATAAAATAGCAGAATCAAACTCCATAACACTTTTAATTATCCAATACTTCAAAAATCAAATAGGACTGCAAAAGTACACAATATTATAAGTGACAACCGGACTCTCAATTAGTATCATATTCCATTATTTTACTCATTAAAGTAATAAAAATTTTTCACACTCTAATTTTAAAATAAATCAACTAAGTACGTTTAATTTTACATAATCACAGAACAAATCTATTTGTTTTGAACACTAATAAAAAGATATCAAAAAAATAGTTTCTACATTTGATTATTATGCACATTTAATGCAAAACTATGGTAAAAATAATAATTAAACAAATCAAGCAAATCTCTCTAATGATACATTAAATGAAAAATCATATCAACCTATTAAAATAAACCTGACTATATAAAACCAATGATTTTGTGCAAAAATGAAATGTATCTTTTATCCAAATTGTTTTCTTTGAACATCAAAATCTAGAAAAGATACCAAACACCTTTACATTATCTAACAGCAATGGTTATCACTGAAAGTAACAATGTTTCCTCCCACCTTCTTGTGATTCTAGTTGAGATGGAAAAGTAGGAAGAGATGGAGAACTGTATACACCCGAAGAGGGTGACGAAGAGGCAAAAAAACTAAGGCAATTTCTTAATTCTGTCTTCCTGAGAGTTTTGTTTAAATTCGTATATGCATCATACAGCTTCCCTGAAGCTGTACGACCCTCCCCCCTCACACTTGATGGAATGTAGTAAGTCTCCTGCACAGAGACAGTATTTTCCTTCAAATCCATTAACAACAACAACTGAATTTACTTGAAATTCACCAGAAAACCATTGAACTATCAAATTTGCCAGTTCTAAAAACCTCGGTTTGGAGATTCTGCAAGAAAAAAATATTCCAGTTTCAATGAATTTCCTAATGCATATTTTTAAAATGCTTCCTTCCTTTCTTACCACTTCAAAACCATACTTAATAATAATAATAATAATAATAATAATAATAATAATAATAATAATAATAATAATTTATAACTAATTTAATTAACAATCACTTTACTAAAACCAATTGAGGAAAAAAGCTGTAAGACATAAATGCATATTTTCAACATTCTTACAATGTATTTGTATTGGCTCCATATTCTGCATAAATAACAAGCTCAGCTAGCTTGCAACGAGAGCTGTTATCCTAGCCACGTTTACCATGAAGAGCGATAACAGACTTCCCAATTGCAGTCTTTTCCAAATCTTCATGTATATACTAAAACAGAAAACAAAGTAATATTTTTGTATTCAGACTATTGTGCTCTAAAATTCATTACTTACATTTTTTTTTGCTGGTTGATTGTAATCTTTGGGTTCAGTTTCTTTATTTGATCTTATCTTGTTCAGATGAATCTCAGGACTCTCTGAATTTTCTTCCTCAAATTCCCTCTGGTCAATAGTAGGCCTACTAGAAATTTGTGTCTGAAATTCACTTTCTGGAGATTCAATATCTGGCTGCCAAGAAATTGGCAGGATATATTCTCCTTCAGAAGGAAGACTGAAGGATGTATTAATTTCCTACATCAAATAAAATGAGAAATTAGTTTGAAAAATCAACAAGAATCAGTGATAAAATGCTACATACCTAAAAAATTAAATAAATGAATGAATTAATTGCAGCCACATTAATAGAATGAAAAAATCCTTCACTGACCTCATTTAACGATTCCAATCCTTCCCTTAATATTAATGCATCCCTGACAGTGGGGATAGTGGTGGAAATAGAATCAGGATATTTTTTCAGAAGTAGAAGTGCATCATAATCCATATTATTCTCTGCAAACCGGAAGAAGTTTAAAATTATATGATCAGGATTGGAAAAGAATCTGAACTTTCTGTACAAAAAAATAACTAACATAAAAATTCTTATGCATAAACTTATTTTGTTTACACATTGGAACAATAATGCAATTATCATAAAATAAAGCTTTTATTTACTTTGTAATTTCCAATGTAAACTAAATTTTTTAAGATTTTACTTATTAAAATGATAATTTTTCATATATTAATTTTCAAATAAAACAACTATACAAATTACAACTTTGCATCATTGCTTCACAAATCTACTCCTTGTTTCAAACACTAATAGAAGTTAAAAGAATAATTTCATTTTGATCTGTGCGCTCATTACAGTCTGGTGATTTGAACCTTCTCGGAAATCAATTGAACAAAGAAGTGTTTCTTTAATTTTGCATTTTTGGTCAAATCAATTTTTGGAGTCAAAATCCTTTCACCGACCAACCCATCCCAGCTTCCTAAATAAAATAACCTATTGAACAATACATTAAAACGGACTACTTAATCAATCTTTTAAACCAACTCTGATTATGAAATTGGAGGTGTGGGGAAAAATGAAATGTAAATTATATGAAAAATAGTCGCTATCAATTATTTTACAGTTGAGAGAGATTGAAATCATGCAAATGAGAAAAATAGCACTATAAGCTCACCAAAAAAAAAAAAAAAAAAAAA
>BLKR01006896.1:0-47958 GCA_011170035.1 Teleogryllus occipitalis | reverse complement strand
CTATACGCACTCAAAGTCGTTGTACGAAGAGTAGAGGTTTCCAATCTCGCCAACACATTGTTCTCTTTATCTTTCGGCGTGTTGGATCACAGAGAGCCATCCGATCTCCTATTACCAAATTGCAGCCTATGAGCCATCCTAGGGGGTTCTTTTTTCTTCTTCATTCATTCCTTCTGATGTTATTTCAGATGCTTTTCCTTAACACAGGATATTTTAGTCATGATATTAAGCTGCCACTTACGGCGATTGCTTTGATAGATTCCCTTCTCTGAAAGAAGCAAACTCCACCTGCCTGAACTTTTCACATCGCTACAGAAACCAATGATTTAAAAGGAAAGCTTCAATTCTATTTTTTTCCTCGACCGGGAATCGAATCCGGGATTATACTCCGGGATGCTGGTACGCTGCTCATGTACCACCCCGGAGACTCCATTCTTCCTTAATACATTCATTCCTTTTACTGCTGTTATATCCGAAGCATTTTGTTACCGTAGAGCATATTCGACCTGACATTATTATGACTTGTGCGGTAGCCTTAAAAAGAATTTTCTTCATCGAAACCATTAAACTTCCTCTGCCTACCCTTTTTTCGTCACACAGTTACAGAAACAAACGATTTTAAAGAAAAGCAACAATTCTGCTTTTTTCCTTGATCGGGAATCGAATCCAGGACCACGCATCAGGAAGCTGGTACGCTGTGTATGAACCACCCCGTAGGCTCCATTCCTCCTTGTTTCATTCATTCCTGTTACTGCTGTTATTTCCGATCTGTTTTTCTTAAGGCGGATCGTTTTCGCTTTGAGATTAAGTTGTCTAGTGCGGCGGCTGCTCCAGTAGACAAACTACGTGTTTCTTTCATCGAAACTAGAAAACTCCGCCTGACTAAGCTTTTATTCGTCACACTGCTACAAACACAAACGATTTGAAAGGAAAGCTTCAATTCTACTTTTTTTTTTTTTTTTTTTTTTTTTTGCCACCAAGAATCGAATCCGGGAGCACAACTCGGAAAGGTGGTACACTGCCCATGAACCATCCTGAAGGCTTCTTTTTTCTACTTCTTCATTCATTTATTTTACTGGTGTTATTTCCGATGCGTTTCCTTAACATGGAGCATTTTCGCCCTGACATTAAGCTGTCTTGTGCGGTAAACATACCAAGAATTCTCTTTATCGCAAGCATCAAACTTCGTCAACCTAAGCGTTTATTCGTCACACGGGTACAGAAACAAACTATTTTAAAGAAAAGCAACAACTCCGCTTTTTCCTTGACCGGGAATCGAATCCGGGACCACACCTCGGGAAGCTGGTACGCTGTGTATGAACCACCCCAGAGTCCCCATTCTTCCTTGTTTCATTCATTCCTTTTACTGCTGTTATTTCCGATGCGTTTCCTTAACGCGGAGCATTTTCGCCCTGACATTAAGCTGACTTGTGCAGTAAACATACCAAGCACTCTCTTTATCGAAACCATCAAACTTCATGCGCCTAAGCTTTTCTTCGACCCAGTTACAGAAACAAATGATTTTAAAGAAAAGCAACAAGTCTGCTTTTTTCCCCTCGACCGGGAATCGAACGCGGGACCACACTCCGGGAGACTGGTACGCTACCCAAGAACCACCCTGAAGGCTTCTTATTTCTTTTGCTTCATTCATTCCTTTTACTGCTGTTATTTCCGATGCGTTCCCTTAACGCGGAGCATTTTCGCCCTGACATTAAGCTGTCTTGTGCGGCGGTCGCTCCGGTAGACGGCTCGGAGCGGAGGCTTTGATCCGCGACTTAGGCGGAGGTAAGAGCAGGGTTGCGGAGTGGTGGCGGGGAGGGGGCGCGTAGCCGCAGGGGGCGTGGTCGGGAGCGGGGCAGGGGCGGAGGTGCCGGATATCGAGTTTGGAAGTCATCCCGCGGCGGCGGAGGCATCGGCGGCGCTCGCGGAGTTGATGGTGGCGCTGGTGGCGGCGGATGGGCGCAGTAAACCAAACGACATTGACGGGCGCGCAAAAGAACACGCCAACAAAATTACACATGTCCTGTGTTATCTTTTTTTGAGGGGAGGGTTACGACCTTGTTGGTGGTAAATGATTCATTGATTGATTATGTTTCATGATGCGTCAACTGCTAAGCTCATTAGTCCCGTACGTGGTGCATGTTTTTATCACGGATGTGGTAGTAATCTTCCCTCGCTTCTTGGCGAGATCTTGCGCCAACCAACAAGTCTGCTTCAGGGTTTCCCACAACTAGGTATCTCTCACCAGCGGGGTATCACCCCAAGTGGGACAAGCTCTAAGCTGCTGATCGGTCTCCCGGTATGTGTGGTTGAGTACTGCATGTAAGTGTGTGTGAGCGTATGCGGAGAGGATAGGATAAGGAAGAGGAAAGAAAGATCCCACGCTGTTCATGGTCCGTTTGAAGAGTACTGCTCCGGCATTCGTCCGGTGTTGATCGGAGAAACCACAGAAAACTATCGATCAGAGTAGCCGGCCGCTAGAATTCTCCTCCAGGCAGAAGATGAATTTGACGACTTATCTAGCTAGTATCGAAAATCTTGTCACCATGGGGAACCAAACTCTAGGACCTCCCGATCAGTGGCACTGCAGTGACATCAGTTGATGCCCTGAGCCACTCAAACCGGTGGGGTAAATGCGGTCGCGGTATATATACGATGGTAGTATACAGAACTTTGAATATTGCCGACACATTGGTAATATACAGCGAAAATGTCCCAGAATAAATGTTAGAAACTTCTAGGGCATCAAGGGGGCTCGAAGATGATTACTTTCTGAAAATGAGCTGATATTGGGATATGTAGTATAATAGTAATATTTTACGATGATCACGGAATCCTTTTGCAATATTTGCCGCATAGTGGTTTTAAGATCTCATTAAATATTGATGTATTTTTATTGATAATATCTCTCTATTTTACCAGAAAATTATAATAAATTGGTCCTTAAAATTTATTGAGAATCGTGAACATGTACAGGGAACACTAGTGATAATTCAAGGATGCTTCTGAAATAACTTGTCAGAGTCAATCTATAGGAAAACGCAGACTCAATTGACATCCTTCTCTGTGAACCCCAAGTTTCTCTGGTTTTGAGAATTAACTATGAGAGAAACACTTGAGGGCTGGTGCAATGATCCAGGCATCCCTCTATATTGAGTGATACAAGACAGAGAGAATCCTTATTGTTTTCATATACGTGTTTTCATATAAGTGTTTTCACATAAATATACTCAAAAAGATGTATAATTTTTCAAAAAATGGGTCTCGTAATTTTGTTCGATGATCACTTTTTGGAGAGTTCGACTCAGAAAAAATCACTATGTGACACTGATTGGCAAGCTCCTTAGGTATTACGCAGGTCACATTCTCACGCAGTAAGACATTTCGCAAACCAGCAAGACACTCATGTCTGATGGGTTGCCTAGCTGATAGGGGCAAAGGTCACATGAGTAACATTTTAATCTAAACTTCCCACCACACGTGGGAAGATTTGATTAAAATGTCACTCACGTAACCTTTGCGTCATTGGCAAATAGTGATCTTCTGCGATTTCCTTAAATGGCCTATACATTTCTAAGATTTATTCTGAAACATTTAATAGCGTCGCGCCAAACGTGAAAAGAGAGACATGGAGACTAGTGCCACAAAATAAGGTGGAGGCGAAAATACAATGACGGCGACGATGGCATCCGTACTGGCAGCGGTAGTTCAGTGCATCAAGTGATGTCACTGCAGCGGGCCACGGACCGGGCGCGATCTTTCCTTCCTCCTCCTTGTCCTATCCTCTCCCCTAACACACACGTACACCAAGATACACACTCACTACACTACCACATATTCCGGGAGACCGGTCGGGAGCTTAGACCTTGTCCCGGCTGGGGCGGTGCCCGCTGATGGGAGAGTCCTGGTTAGGGGGAAACCTCACTAGGCGACGGTAGGTCGGCGCCGGATCTCGCCACCCAGCGGGGGAAGATCACCGCCATCTCCCGAGACAAAACATGTACTACACTTCCGGGACTAATGACTAACGCTATTGATGCGACGGGAATCACTAACCAACCAACTAACGATGGCATCCGTGTTGAAAACATGCCGAAACATATTTTCAATAATTTCAATTTCTTGACAATTGTTTTTAACAGTTCCTCCCCGGATTAACATGCATAAATAACGTATGGGGATACAACAAATATAAATATTGCCACATGTTCTTTATTTCGGCGCCTTTGTTTTTAAATCTTTTATCTATTTAATCTATTCCTTCTTCCAATATTTTTATTTCTTTTAAGTTTTCTTTTAATGGTTTTTATCATCCCACCAATCTCTGCTCTCAGGCTGGTTAATACCCCCACGACTCAAAGATCTAGGAAGCCCACAGGCATCTACTAGGTGTCACGTGATCTCTTGCAAGTGCTTGCCAGGTCTTTAGCAGCTGATATGCTAGTCTTGCATCAAGGTCTAGGGTGGCCATATGCTTCGTCAAGTTCCTGGCTCCTAATGATCCACTTAATTCTGGAAAAACCGTGTCCTTTCGTTTTCAGAGTCTTTCAAACTCAAAATGGAAAACACGATAGTTCGTTGTGTATACGATCTTCTTCTATTAATAGTTAATCTTTCAACTATTAATAGTTAAATTGTTGGGAAGGGATTCTGAAACTCAAGAAAGCGTGCGCAGATGATTTTCTCCCCCATACGTCACATATAGTGTTGGACTGTTTTTGACTAAATAAATAAAAAATAAATAAATAAATCTTACGTGATGGTAATGTTGACTATCAATGAGTAATTTATTTCCACGACTGTGAAATCGGGATTAGCAATCCCATAGTGACGGTTTGCCTAGATCTTCAGATCACAGAATAAGTCGTAGCTTATGACCACTCTGTTGAGGTTGGGTTTCAAATGCAAAATGGAATCTAGCTTGCAAGCAGCACGCTTAGATTACGGTGTAACATAGTTACTTTCGTCATCTTGCTATTGACACTTAACTGGCAATCTGGAGTCTACTGGACCCCCAGTTGTTATTAATATATTTATCATTTCAATTATTTTGAAATAGATCTATAAAGTGTTGTGGAAATTAAGTTGGTACAATTGTCTAACGGAAACTGTGGCGTTTTTTCAGTTTGATGTCAGAAGTCAATTGTTCTAAAAAGGTGCTGGGTAGGGTTTTGTGTGTAAATTGTAAAGTTTTTTTTGTTACCATACGTTTTCTTCTTTGAAGAAGGTTGTCAGATGGTGCAACCGTGTTATATGTTCCTCTCTACTTATGCGTGATAGAAAAATTATATTAACCAAGGATTTTTTCATATTTCAAATAGATACGTAAAAAATTTACCTCTTTTTTTCCAAACGTTTATGTACAGATAATAAAACAGAGAAATAAAAATAATATTGAGGTCACCCACACTCCAATATGTACTTAATTGCAAAAAAATAAGTTTGTACGCGCAGGGTTAAATGTTGGTTCATTTATTGATTTAATGAAAATAGGTTGCACTTCATTTCTTCCTTTGTGCTGTGCTGTCTACCTTGCCATTGATGGCGCGGGCCCACTGTGCAAGAAGTGGTGTGCCGTCATCTTCTTCGGCGTCCCTGTTTTTCACTTCCCTCCAGAGGCTAATCAAACGCTTCTCAGTTGAAGGATGTTGTCCTTTCGCCCTTTGATCAGCCTTCTCTCCCTAAAATGTTGGTCTAAATTGTTGGGTATATTCTGTCGAACTTCCTTCCTGTCTTGAACCATTTCTTTCAGCAGTTAAATCTCGAGGCCTCCACATGTGAGACGGAAAGATAAATAGAAAGAGAAAAATTAAAAGAGAAAAATTAAAAGAGAAAAAGAAAACGAGAAAAAGAAAAAGAGAAAAAGATAAAAAGAGAAAAAGAAAAAGAGAAAAAGAGACGCATTGTGCGTTGAAAGAGACAGCAAACAGTCCGAATACAGCCAGTAAGGTGTGCATTTTTCAACTAAAATAAGAAGCTGTGAATGAAGAATATTTCAAATTCATTTATTGATGATTTCTTCCATACATACGTGATATATTCAGGTATTTTGATAATTCTAATAATGTTATGTAATTTACTGCTTTCAGGGCAGAAACGTCAATATCCGGTCAAAAAATAGTAACCTTTCATAAAACGGATTCCTCCCTAAACCGTATTTTTTTGTGTCCCGATCGATTCCGGTAGATTAGGCAGATTTTACTGTTTTTATTTTGTTCATAGAGAGGTGTACGAACTGTCGGAAAGTCTTGATAAAAACTCTTTCCGAGCATCAGTGAACTAGAAAGTAAAAATGACGACCTCAATTATCAAAAGCTATTTAAGTTCTCTACATTACGAATTCAGACTTGTGGTCTTAGATAAAGGCGCAGAAATTCTCGCACTAGTCCAATTTCTAACCTTTTTTGGTCTGATCTAGCTTTTACATTTTGCACACTCTCTGTCCATACGCTATCGGTTGTTGCCAAACCGACATTTTCTCAATTTTTAAGTCCTCTAGTAGAATTGAAATATGTCTTTAATAATAATATAGAAGAGGAGAACATAATCATATACGGAAATATTCATTGAAATATTTGGAGCCATTTTCGACAAAATATCGTGTACGTTTCTGAAAATGCGCAATTTGGAACTTATACTCTGTTTGGCGGGGGTCCTCATTTCAGTCCACCAGCTACTGTTGTTTTGTTTACTCGTACTCAATTCTGAAAAACCTAAAGTTTAATATGAAAGATATTAACTGGGTCCCCGTTTCCCTATAGATTGACTTTGGTAAGTTATTCCAGAGGCATCCTTGTATAATCGTTCGTGTTCACTGTGTATCTTCACAATTTTCAATCAATTTTAAAAACCAATTTACGCTGATTGCCCGGTAAAAGAGAAGAATCTTAAATTACTTCAATATTTTATGAGATCTAAGAGCAATGATTCGGTTACCGTTGTGTTGGCGAAGCACGCTTGAAACTGGAGGTTGAAGTGGTCCGTGGTCGAAGAAAAGATGGAGGAGAAGTGGTCGCAAAGGAGGTGGAATCAAAGAAAGTACATCGCGGAGACTGTTCAAAAGATGGCAATGGATGAAAATACTCCGTGACAACATTAACGTTGCATCTGCAGCGACTCTGAACTGGAGATTCCAGGTTGAATCATTGCTAGTGATTCCGGGCGTATCAACTGCTAAGGTCATTAGTTCCATAAGTGGAGTGCACGTTTTTTCTCGCGAGAAGGCGGTCACCTTCCCCCGCTGGATGGCGAGATCCGGCGGCGACCTACAGCTGGCTAGCGAGGTTGCTCCCTACCAGGTACCTCCCACCAGCAAGGAACCGCCCCAGCCGGAACAATTTCTAAGTCCACGACCGGTCTTCCGGCATGTGTGGTAGTGTAGCGAATGTTAGTGTAAGGGTGTGTGTAAGGGGGAGGATAGGACAAGGAAGAGGAAGGAAAGATTGCGCGCGGTCCGAGGCCCTTTTGTTAAGGTACTGCTCCGGCATTCGCCTGATGTTGATCGGAGAAACCACGGAAAACTACCGATCAGAGCAGCCGTATGCTAGAATTCTCCTTCCAGACAGCAACTGTATTCGATCTAGCTGACAGGTTAGTGCGGAAAATTCTGCCACCGTCGCGCTCGAATATAGAACCTCCCAGTCAGAGACAACTCACTGACATCAGTTGATACCCTGAGCCACCTCTCCCGGTGGGAGGTTCTAGGGTTCTAGTCACGACAGAGGCGGATTTTCGGCACTAACTAGACAGCATGGTCAAATTCAGCCATTGACAAAAGGAGAATTCTACAGGCTGACTCCAGGTTTCTTACAAATGTTCATAGACCGTGGGCGATCTCTTGACGATCTTGAGGTTCTTGGTTCGAGTTCCGCCGGTGGCAGTATTTTCAACACTAGCAACACGGCTAGGACGATTTCAGTCGCTGTGTGGAGGATCAATCCCTCTTGTCCCCTCCTCTCGCTTTGCACACATACGCACACTTACGGGAGCAGAGGCGGGAGCGGAGATGGCGGCGCTGGCTGGAACCGCTTCAGAGGCAAACTTCACGCGGAAGCGGTCTCGGCGGGGGCGGGGGCGGGGCGAAGAGAGAAGCGGCGCGGATGGCGCGGAAGAGGCGGGGAGGAACAGGACGGAAAGCACGGGAGGCGCACCAGCGCTACGTGCGGCGACGGAGGGGGTGACGGTGGGGGGACGGCGGAGTTAGAAAAGCGTCGATAACAGCTTGGTGGCTGGGTTATGCGATATCCGGAGCGCTCTCCGCGGCAGGCACTGTCGCCGGCGCCGGGAGGAAATATGAAGAGCGGAGTTGCTCCTCGCGCGAGACACCTCTGCGCGCCAGAGGCCCCGCGGCCGCACAAGCCAGCGCCACGCGCACAAGGGAGGGACACATCGCGCTGCATTGCCTTCAAGTACCACACCGCTTTCCTACCGTTCATTTCATTTCATTACAATTCAATTCATTCTCGTTCAATTCAACTCAATTCATTCTCGTTCAATTCAACTCAATTCATTCTCGTTCAATTCAACTCAATTCAATCTCGTTCAATTCAACTCAATTCAATCTCGTTCAATTCAACTCAATTCAATCTCGTTCAATTCAACTCAATTCAATCTCGTTCAATTCAACTCAATTCATTCTCGTTCAATTCAACTCAATTCAATCTCGTTCAATTCAACTCAATTCAATCTCGTTCAATTCAACTCAATTCAATCTCGTTCAATTCAACTCAATTCAATCTCGTTCAATTCAACTCAATTCAATCTCGTTCAATTCAACTCAATTCATTCTCATTCAATTCTTTTTTTTTAATTGTTGCGTCTTAATCATGCATGTTTACTATTCGATGGAACGCGTCTCTTAAGCCCCTGATTGAACATTGAGCGCCCCGGGGTAATCCTCCATTAATTATTCGTTGTTTATCAGTGCTATCTGTATTCCAAAGGGCGCTGTATGTATGTCTCGTCTCGTCAGTCAGTTCTCAAAGAGGACCTGCAAGAAGCATCTCCGTGTACGCGCCTCTTACACCACGCGCTCCTGCGTCACTACCCAGCGGCCAGAATTGGGAAGGAATAAGAATAGGGGTAGGGTTTAGGACACTTCACAGGGGTTGGACTAGCCCTTGTGAAGCAGCTAAACTCGTTTTGTTGGAACAAATTTCACATGAGATTCGACGGGAATCAAACCCGGACCTCTTTGATGAAAGGGAAGCGACTTCGCTCTGAGCCACGATACCCCAATTCATTCCTATTCAATTC
This sequence comes from Teleogryllus occipitalis, assembly GCA_011170035.1. Classification (NCBI taxonomy): domain Eukaryota; kingdom Metazoa; phylum Arthropoda; class Insecta; order Orthoptera; family Gryllidae; genus Teleogryllus; species Teleogryllus occipitalis. Next base: position 38,703 of record BLKR01006896.1, on the reverse strand, counting down.
ATTCCGATTCAATTCAATTCATTCGGATTCATTTCATTTCAATTCATTTTATTTTAATTCAACGTGGCTAACCGGGCTTGTCCGACCGCATGACCACGCATATTTTCTCCGCAGCTTTCCCCATCAAGCGTCGAAAGCAGGTATCACTCAGGTGACGAAACAGGCGATGCGAATTTAGTTCAGAGACTTCATTTGAGCTTAATGAACTTTTACATACATTAAATCTAGAATGTAGGACTGCTTGCTTTACTTCTCCTCCAAGGACGGCGTATCAAGGATTTTTCAACTTTGCTTACTACTTGAGTCATATTTCTAGCCATCATATTTATTTTCTTTGATAATACGTAGCATACAGAGAGTAATGCACACTTTGGTGACAAACATCTTGGAATACCTCTTAATAGCCTGTCCTTTTCACAGGCGAAGTGCAGCAATTTGACATGGACTCAACTAGTTGTTGGAAGTCCCGTACACAAAAAATTGATCCGTGCTGCCTCTATAACCGTTCATAATTGCGAACGTTTTGCTGGCGCACGATTTCGTGCACGAACTGACATCTGGATTGTGTTCCATAAAATGTCCATAAACGGTGATATGGCGCATTGTCACCGGTAAAAAGTCCATCGTTGTTTGGGAACGTGAATGGTTGCAAATGGTCTCCAGGTAGCTCAACATAATCATTTCAGACAGTTATCGGTTCAATTGTACCAGTGGATCCAGCCGTTTAAAACCAGCCCACAACATTATAAAGCTACCGTGCACAGTGCCTTGATAACAACTTGGGCTAATGGTTTCGTGGGGGCTGCGCCACATTCCAAGCACATTCCAATAAACCACCCAGCTCTTACAAACCGAAATCTTGACTCATCTGATCAAGCCACAATTTTCGAGTCAAGGGTTCAATCAATATGGTTAAAAGCCCAGTGGAGCTGCAGGCGATGTCATGCTGTTAGCAAAGGTATTCGAGCCTGTCATCTGCTGCTCCAGCCCAATAAAGCGATATTACGCTGCACTATCCCAACGGATACGTTTCGTCGTACGTCCCTCATTAATTTCGGTGGTAATTTCACGCGGTGTTGCTTGTCTGTTAGCCCTGACAACTTTATGCTAACGCCACTGCTTTCGATCATAAAGTAAAAGCTTTAGGCAATTGTCGGTGATGAGAGGTTATGCCTGAAATTATGTATCCTCGATACACACTTCACACAGAGGATGTCGATTTATTGAATTCCCTAACGATTTTCGAAATGGAATATCCCATGCGTCTAGCTCCAACTACCATTCTGCGGTCAAAGTCTGCTAATTTCCATCATGAGTTCACAATCACTTGAGTAGTATAAATGACAGTTCTACCACTGCCCTTTTATACCTGTTATGCGCGGTACTACTGTCATCTGTATATTTGCATATTGCTATCCCTTACCGTTTGTCACTTCACTGTACAATGCTGAAGAAAAAGCCCTTCGGAGCCACTTATCTAAAAATGTCAGTATTTACTGCTCCTGTACGTGGTACATAACTTTCTCTGTATGAAAAATATCCAAATACCAATTTCTCTCCTTACAATTTTTTTTCGCAAACGATATATCCGTCTTGAGGTAAGTGCTCAAAAACTAAATTGTTGGCCGAGTGTGAGTGTCTAAAACGATTTATTTTAGAATACGTTAAAGAATCAACTTCGAGGAATAGCTTAATAAAAAACACACTAAAATACGTATGTTGTATTGTCTGAAATCCAGAGAAATGCATTCAACTTACTGAACCAACTTACCAAAATAAGCAAATATGAAAGAAAAAAGGTAACTTCCTTCATAAATTAATCAAACCGCAAAGGTGTATACTAGTTCATAGATCAACCTTTGCGTTTTGATTAGTTTCTTAAGTACGTTCTTTTGTTGTAACGTATTTCATTGGCACAACGTTATTCAAACGAGAATTCTAAACATTTTCGAACACGAAATATTAAATTTACTCTGGTGTATGAGACGTTAATTCTAGTACAATGTTATTTGAGCCCAAAGATATTAGAACAGTGTGTGTTGTCATTTTAAGTCCACTTCATAGAGAATGTTCTCCGTTTCGATTGAATTGACGTAACAGAAGAGAGAGCAATGGGTGTAAATACGTGTATGGAGGATTTAATGTAATTGCCACAGAAGGGTATTGTTCCGTAATTCATGAACCTTACGAGGAGTAGCTGAATTCAATTCAAGTAAAGCAGACATTTAACTGGTCCCGTATGAAGATCACAGAAACTATTTGTTGAGTACAAAACAATCCGACAGATTAACGACATTTTAGATCGTAAATTCATTTTCAAAATCAAGAGCAAATACTGATGAGTAAGAAAATGTGAAGTGTAACATTTTTATAAAGAAAAATGCTATAAAGTGGATTGTGATAAAAAATAACAAGAAGTGATTTGACATAACGGAATTTGTTCTTGTTTTTTTTTACTTCCTCGCCCTTACGAAGGTACTTCGTAAGAAAAGACTTACGTAATCATGCGCCGGGAAATGAATTTTCAGCAGAAAATCTCTGATTGCCGGACTCTGGAAACGAAAAAGTGGATAAATCCTGTTGATAAATATAGAAAAATTCCCTAAGACATGATGTAGCCATAATCCATTATTTGTGGATCCTTGATTCCGAAAAATCGATTCACGGCACGACGTCTGTCTATGGTCAACGCTACAATCATCGCCTAAACCGTTCTGCCGATTTTCTTCAAAATCGATATTTCCAAATCAACCTGAATGAATTTGAGGCTTCGAGAGATTCAAACGCATATTTTGATTTGAGGGTACTGTACACAATGGCTCAAAAACGTTTTCAAACTTTTCTCAAAAATAGCACCGAATTTTTAATCAAACTTTTCGGATAGCATAAAGGACGCTTAAGAGAATGGTAGGTCTAAAGTTTGTTGAAATCCCAGATTTTTTGAAAATTTCAAAAGCGCCATTTATCATACAAACATTAATTTTAGAGATAGAGACTTTTTCCTTAATGAGATCTGTTACTTAAAGACGGATCTTTAAATACGTTCACGTTCAATTTTTCGAACATATGAATAGTTTTCCTGTAATCAGACTTAAAATATAGACAATTTTAAAGAAACTTAACAACTTTTCTAAAAAAAACGCCCACATATTTTCTTTAATTTTCCCTACATATAAAAGAAGGTATGCTTAAAGGAATGTCGCGGGCATAATTTTGGTTGAACTCTATGAATTTACGAAAAGTGCAAATTTAGAAATAATTCGAGAAAGTGTGTGCGATTGAAGCACCACTAGTTATTGGGCCTACGTCTTTCTTGGGGCCCTCCGATGCCGTGTAGAAGCGCTGGGGGCACTGTGCGAGCAACGTCAGTCGTGCAAGATAAACTCGGCCCACGGGTCACCGACCCCCCAATAAATTTCACCTTCGTCTTGGTGCTTGCAGCTAGGCCCGAACCGAGGGGGCGTGGAGCTGATTCATTGCTCTGAGATCCACGAATTCCATGGGCGCCCATGAAGTTCAAAGGGGCCCATGAATTTCAAAGGGCCCATGAAGTTCAAGGGGACCAGTGAAGCCCAACGCCTCACAATTTTTATTATAATTTTAACATTTATTTTTAATTCATTTCATTTATATTCACCTCAACTTGTTTAATTTTACAAGCGAATGTATGTTCAAAATTAAATCTCAAGCGGGTCACAGTGTGTATTGTGTCACTTCCAGAGACACAGCGAATTCAAAAAAACAGACTAACAACCATTGTGAACAGCCGAGTGGCGAAGGTTATGACTAAAATACATACATCGGGTGTAATTTTTAACATATTATCCTAATATTTACATCATTATCTAGGCAATTTCAGCATTTAAGAGTATATTTAACGGCTTAATTGCATAGAAATATTGTTAATATTTCAATCAATGACAATGATATTTATCTTTACAAAAGAATGCAATATTTAGAAGTTAGATCGTACTAAATTCTCTCGCAAATTAATTGAATTTTTGCAACTTTGTTATTGTTCCATTATTACTTTTGAATCACAATACACATACGTTATGTAGTAAAAAGCAATTTTTGTTAATTCAACTAATTATAGTAGAATTGCCTATGTGGTCTTTGGAGTCCCTGAAATCGTTTATTGAACCATGTCATGGGTATGGATATTTACCACATGTTTTCTTGAGAGTAATGTTGTAGAGAGCCAGGTGTGATATCAAAATCATGAACCGAGAAGCAAGAAAATGTAAGCAAATGTCTAGTACAGTACGATCGGAGCTATTCCCTTAACGAAATTTTGACAAAAATGAAAAATAAATAATTTCATATGAATATTCAAAGAAACCATTTATGAAACAGTTTTTTTGGAGCCTCACACCCTCTTCCAGTGTTATGGTTAGCTGATACATAATGAATCACGTGATCCGGTTGAACCCACGTATAAATGCACAATAAACGCGGGCAGATTGCGTGTTATAGGCAAACTGGAATTTTGTAAATTGATTTCCTTCACATCTTCCTTTCTCGCTACGGAGTACGGAGGGAGTTATGTAATGCTAGCAATAAAACGGCAAGTTTTTGGCAGAAAAAGTCTTATTGCCGGGTCCTTCTAACGAAAAAGTGGTTTCTAAATCCAGTTGCTAAATTTAGAAAAAATCCTCCAACACTCGGTGTAGCCAGAATCCATGTTTTGTGGGTCCTTGATAGCGAATAATTGATTGGTGGCAAAACGTCTGTCCGTCAGTCGGTGCGACTGTCCGTCTGTGAACAACGTTAGCGGCTAAACCGTTCATCCGATTTTCTCCAAAATTGATATTCACCAATCGATCTGGCTGATATCGCAGCCTCCTGATCATAGAACTGATATTTTAATTTTGGGGGGATATTCTACAGGAAGCCCCTTGGACATTTTCCTAATTTTCAAAAAATCGCTCCATCATTTTTTATTAAATTTTTTCCTTGAATAGCATGAAGAACGTTTAAGAGAGTGATGCACGTCTCATTTTCGTTGAAAACTGATTTTTCGAAAACCACAAAAGTTCAAAATGTTTTCAGCGTCTTTCTACACCTACAATTATGAAGATAGATATTTTTCCATTAATGAAATCTGTTCCTTAAAGACAGACTTTAAAATAAGGTCACGTACAAAGTTTCGAAAATCCGATTACTATTCTGAATTTGCGTGAAAGTACGGGGAAGAAAGTATGTGCTGAATTAGCACCACCAGTTGTATTTTGCTTACTGTTCATGCATGCGTAACGCCTCAGTAAACAACTTGCAACCCCATTTCTCTAACAGTCTCTGAGAAGCAGTGGAATCCATTGGGCATTGTTCGTAACTGTGAACTATAACTCGATTGTGTCGCGGTGGATTACCGCTGTCCCTCCACACAATACACCGGTTCGCCTGTGAAACGTGCTGCATTGCGAGGATTTGGGAAGTTTGAATTGAGACGGTTGGTCGCGCGGAGACCACTAGTATTGTCTCCGCGTAATGCAAGTTCTGCTCGTGAAACCAGAGCGGTGAGGTTACGTGATTGGTCGTGAAGGGTATAGCTGACGATAAGAATGGCCGTTTGGGTTCATACTTCATATGGCATGAAAGAAATGAATTTGATATTAACAGTTTCCTATGTAATGCATCACTGAGATCAATGAGTTTGAAGTGAAAATTAGAATTAGTTTGAAACTCAATTAGATTGATTGATTGTTTTTTTCGTGTTTCCGGGCGCGTCAACTGCTTCAGTCATTAGTCCCGTTAGTGTAGTGCATGTTTTTTCTCGGAAGATGGCGGTGATTTCCCCCCGCAGGATGGCGAGATCCGGCGCCGACCTTCGGCTAGTAGGGGTTCCCCCTAACCAGGACTCTCCCACCAGCGGGGCACCGCCCCAGCCGGGACAAGCTCTAAGCTCCCGACCGGTCTCCCGGAATATGTGTTAGTGTGGTGCATGTTAGTGTAAGTGTGTGTAAGAGGAGAGGAGAGGACAAGGAAGAGGAAGGACAGATCGCGCGCGATCCGTGGCCCGTTTGGTAGGGTACTGCTCCGGCATTCGCCTGGTGTTGATCAGAGAAACCACGGAAAACTACCGATCAGAGCAGCCAGCCGCTAGAATTCTCCTCCAGACAGCGGCAGAATTCGACCTAGCTGAAAAGCTAGTGTCGAAAATCCTGCTGCCGTCAGGACTCGAACCTAGGACCTCTCGGTCAGAGGCGCTGCAGTGACATCAGTTGATGCACTGAGCTACCGCTACCGGTAAACTCAATTAGAAACACGTTTGAAATTTATATTCTCCTAAAATATACATAATGCACCAAGTAGATCGTTTAAACACATTTTTCTTAGATTATTTTATTTTGGCTAGCCCTTTTGAGGGGAGATTATTTGTAAAAGCACTGTTTCAAAAGAGTAATTTGTGTTCTTAAACAGACATCATGGGGAATGGTTATAAGTGGGTCTGCTTCTCAGACATTTTCAATTTCAAAGAAACGTTTGTTTATTTAACATTCGTTTAAGACCGGTATTCCCAACCATTTTTTGGAACGTCGCATCTAACAAATGGTTAGCTTTATAGACCCCCTTCAATTATTGTCTGTATTATATAATCAAAAACCAAATAATAGCAAAAAGCAGTTAGATAAAGAATATGAGACAACATTTTGAAAAAAAAGTTTATTAGATTTTTTATTATTTTGTCCTATTATGTTTTTTTCACTTTACCACATATAAACAAGTACTATTAGATATTTTGAAGCTTCTCTTAAGGAAAAAATTACATGTCAACTTCATGAATTTTTTTGTAACAACATGACCTTTCTTAAAGGGATCATTCGCCAGTAGAAATTTTCATCTCCCAGGGGATCTATATGTGTTGGGAACACCTGTTTTAAACCAACATTTAACTCTAACGTTTAATTCGAACATTTCAACGTTAAGTCTGAATAATTAAGATAGCCACAAGTCAAGGTAATGAACCATTGGCGAGTTAGCTAGGAAATCAACTAGCAGTTTCTAGGAAGAACTTTTATAGCGACTTGCAGAAACGCAGTATTTTTACGTATTTCTTGATTTTCAACTTTTTGTGTTTTCTAATGTATGCAAATTGTATTATTGCATGACAGTTGTGCATTGTACACTGCTGGGTAATTACATTAACATATGTAACTTATCACAATATATTCATTTTTGGAAATACTTTTTGCTAATTAATTCGATTTTTAGTAAGTCCAATGACTAAAAAGTATTGTTGAAGTCTTTAGTTTTAAATGGCTATCTCTCGGTTTTCAAAATAAGAGCTTGCTATTTTAACACGAAATCAATACTCTTTGTACAATTGTTTACACAAATGCTATTGGATTTTAAAATGTGAGTTACAACCAAATAATTTCACTCGAATAAATAAAATATGTTCCCGACCATGTATGTTGTTTCCGAATACCTACAGGTTTAGCGCATATACCGAACAGTGCCCATCCAAACTGCAAACCACCAACTTCTACTTTCCCACTTTTCCGGAAGTTGCGCCAACACACTCGTCCCTGCATTTCCGGTGGGCTGCGGAGCCCTCGATTCCAACTTTTCTGGCTTCCTCGAGAGCTTCTGGACTTTACGCGATTGTCCCGTGAGGGTTTTTTATTCGCTGGAGAAAATCGCTTTTGCCTCTAAAGTAGTCGACAGCCCTCCCCCCTTCTTCAAACTTGGATTAGTCCTCTTTTCTCACAGGATTACCCCTCCTTTCATTTACGTTTTGATATAGCTTTAATCGTGTAGGAGAATACAATCCATTAAAAGTTTTTTTTTGTAAGTGACTGTTAGAAATAATATATCAAAACGAAATACAGTGGAAAGAATAAGAAGGTATTACCGCCTAAAACCGGAAATAGACAGTTGCGGTGATGTACGAATGCGCGTTTTACCATTGAAATCTCCTTACATCTAGTGGTGTATTCGACTAGTTTTGAAGAAGAATGTAAGTACTGCAACAGACATTTTAATTGTGCCGTCCTTCAATTCAGACTAGTGTTCTCGAGGTCTTCTTAAACATCTCATATGATTCACGATCATTGACCCAAGTTTTTCTACTGATATATGAACGGTGATACATTAGAAAGGATGGGAATTGAATTAACGTTACTTAAGGTTCGATAATTATAGTTTTATACTGCATCACCTTGACAGTTGGCATACAATAAACAAAAAAACGCTTAGAAACTTTCATTTAACAAATTAATTTTATGATATACTTGAAAAAGTTTCAAAAAAATTAAAATCGGTATTTTTTTCAATAAATAACAAAACGTCATTTCGTTGCAGTTTTTTTGTTTCCAGTATAACTATGTATTTATAAAGCAAAATAAAGAGATATGAACTATCTGGTACAGATTGGAATTCTTATTCATCAGGTTTAAAAAAATTCTTTCAACGGCAGCAGAGTCACCAGTAATATAAACTTAGATCCTTCATAATGTACTATATTTTATTCCCGTACATTACATTTTAACAGTTCTATTGCAGGAACGTAGGATTCTTTCTCAGCGACGTGTGATCAATTCAAAAGTAGCAATGCGCGTACAAAGTTTGGGGTACTCGTGACAATATTTTGGCAACTATATGGAACTTGATGGAACTTCCTACAGGGCCTTAAAAATTGACAATCATTTCCCTTCACACAGACTATTTTATGGGATATTACATTCAACGTAAGAGAAGAAAATAAATATTTTGGAATACTACTAATGTACGCATTTGATCAACAACACGGTACTAAATACAACGCTAATGAATATTAGATAAAATTCAACAGAGTCGTAATTGGTTAACAAATAATGCCAAAAAGACGTTAACGTTGCAGGTGTACAATATTAAACAGCGTGGCCCTACCAGCAAGTTAAACGCACGGGCGTCGAACAACACTTTAATACCAGAGAAACCTAACACGACAACGGCCACAATGCCGGCCGCTATCTCTGATTTAGCCGCGACAACTCATTACTGAGACAGCCTGCATTAATACTGGAAGACATTGTTTTCTTTTGTGAAAAGTTTTCTTCGGCTCCTTGCCTAACTCGCTTTGATGTTCTTCCCGTAACTCTTCCACCGCCAAAGTTGGCGTAGGGAATACCCTCCCCTAGAAGAGATGCAATGCCCGGAAAAGGCTACAGTGACTTTGATTGACTGATTGATAATTCCGGGCGCATCAACTGCTAAGGTCATTAATCTCGAAAATATAGTGCTTGTTCTTATCGCAGGGGGTGGCGGTGATGTTCCCTCTCGGGCTGGCGAGATCTGGTGCCGACCTAAGACGGCTAGAGAGGTTTCCCTCATCAGGTATCTCCCCCCAGCGTGGTCACTGCAGGAACAAGCCCTAAGCTCCCGACTGGCCTCCCAACAAGTGTGGTAGTGTAGTACATGTGACAGTGTATGTAAGAGGTGAGGATACGACAAAAAAGAGGAAGGAAAGTTCGCGCGCTGTCCGTGGCCCGTTTTTTGGGTTTCAGCATTCGCCTGGTGTTGATCAAAGAAACCACTGAAAATTACCGATAAAAGCAACCGGTCACTAGAATCTCCTCCACACAGCGGATGAACGCCATGTTAATGTTGCAGGAGTACAATTCTAAAGAACGTGACTCTAGCGGCAAGTTTAACGCACGGGCGTCGAACAACACTTTAATACCAGAGAAACCTTAACCAGCGCCCCGAACACCGGCTGTTATCTCTGATTTCGCCGCGACAACTCATTACTGAGACAGCCTGCATTAATACTGGAAGACATTGTTTTCTTTTGTGAAAAGTTTTCTTCGTCTCCTTGCCTAACTCGCTTTGATGTTCTTCCCGTAACTCTTCCACCGCCGAAGTTGGCGCGGGGGTTCCCCGCCCCGCGTGCAGGTGCAATGGCGCCGGAAGGCGCTGCGGTGACGTGGGAGGCGGCGCGGGGGGGGGGGGCAGGGGGGGCGGAGAGAGAGAGTTAATTGAGCAAAGGCTGTAGGCGCCGCTGGTAAACGGGTTATCGCGGTGGCTCAGCCAGCAGCGCCGCCCGCGCGGGCGTGCAAGTAGACGCCGGGTGGAGGGTGGAGGGTGGGGGCGGAGAGGGGTTTACAGAGGTTGACACGAGTGGCGGGGTGGAGTCGAGGTTGAAGGTCACAGCGAAGGCGGTGGTGGTGGTGGTGGCAGAAGCAGGGACAACGCGCTTGTTGAGGGTACCGGGTGTTAATTTGCATTTGGGGTGGGATGTTTGATGAGAAATGAGGTGTGGTCCGGCGGGAGGAGGTGGGGTCGGCGTTATGACTTACAAATTCACCGCCTCTTTTCGACGTCCCTTTCGCCTCTTTCGACACTAGCTTTTCAGCTAGGTCGAATTCAGTTGCTGTCGGGAGGAGAATTCTAGCGGCCGGCTGCTCTGATCGGTAGTTTTCCGTGGTTTCTCCGATCAACACCACGCGAATGCCGGACAGGACCCTACCAAACGGGCCACGGACCGCGCGCGATCTGTCCTTCCTCTTCCTTGTCCTATCCTCTCCCCTTACACACGCACTACACTAACACATATTCCGGGTGACCGGTCGGGAGCTTAGAGCTCGTCCCGGCTGCGGCGGTGCCCCGCTGGTGGGAGAGTCCTGGATAGGGGGAAACCCCACTAGCCGACGGTAGGTCGGCGCCGGATCTCGCCATCCAGTGAGGGAAGATCACCGCCATCTCCTGAGAAAAACAGGTACTACACTAATGGGACTAATGACCAAAGCAGTTGACGCGCCCGGAAACACGAAAAAACCAACCAACCAAGGAGTACTAGGGTGCCAACTAGAGGGCGAGCGTACAACTAGATGACAAATGTCAGGTTGGGTTAAGGGCGGAGAAGGGTTTACAGGGGTTGACATGAGTATGTGTGGGAGGTGGAGTCGAGATTGAAGGTCAGAGCGAAGGCGGTGGAGGTGGCGGAGGTGGGGTCAACGCGCTGGCTGCAAGAAGTGGGTGCCAATTTGGAGTTGCGGTGGCATGCCTGATCAGAAATAGTTGGGGTCCGATGGGATGCTCAACAAAAACGCGTACCCAAGACTTCATGATCTTTAGTGTTCTCTGGAATCAATGTTATCGAAACATCTATTACAATGCCGGCCCGGTGGCCGAGATCGCTAAGGCAGTAGTGTCGTAGTGATGTCGGGCCGAAGGGTCGCGGGTTCGAGTCCCGCCTCGGGCATGGTTGTATTTGTGTTCGTCCTTTCACCCCTTATCATCCCCACATCATTTCATCTTCACAGTAACCATGCCGTTAACTCAAAAGTGGTCGCTAAAAACCCATAGCTCCAATAGTGGCCGGAAGAGAACGGAAAGATAGCCCGCGGTCCGTGGCCCGTTTGGTAGGGTACTGCTCCGGCATTCGCTTGCTGTTGATTGGAGAAACCACGAAAAACTACCAATGAGAAGAGACGAATTCTCCTACAGACAGGTGTTGCAGTGGACCCAGCAGTGGAAGCGAGGACATCAGATGGCATGAAACGAGAGTAAAAGGTAAGATACTTGTAGACATGGAGGAGGAGAAAATGAATAGCCGCGATGCAGACAGGGCGCAGACGGGGCAGAAGCAGCGACTTTTCTGCAGGCGACTCACGGAGGGTGAAGCGGGCGGCGAAAGCGGCGTGGCAGTGGATCGAAGCGATGGACGGAGCGGAAAATGAGAGCTTAACTGCGTGGGAGGCGAGTCGGAATGACGAGAGCGCGGGCAAGATCGTTGGTGAATGTCCAGGGGCAGATTGCGATGGACGAGCAGAAGGCGGTGGCAGTAAATCAGACTTGCTCAACTCAGAGGCGCGCGCGGAGGAGCTACAAGTGACTCGGTTCTCTCGTGAACCAAAATTCGGTTCAGCTGGAGGAGAATTCTAGCGTATGGCTGCTCTGATCGTCTGATAGTCTTCCGTGGTTTCTCCGATCAACACCAGGCGAATGCCGGGGCAGTACCCTAACAAACGGGCCACGGACCGCGCGCGATCTTTCCTTCCTCGTCCTTGACCTATCCTCACAAATTACATACTGTTGGTGGTGATTAGTGATTCCGGCATGACCTTAGCATCAACTGCTAAGGTGACTAGTCCCGTAAGTGTAGTTAATGTTTCTCTCTGGAGGTGACCATCTTCCGCCACTGGTTGGGGAGATCAATGCCCGATCTACCGTCGTCTACCAGGTTTCCCCAACCATATCTCCATCAGCGGGGCCCCCGCCCTCGGGACAAAGCTGTAAGCTTCCGATCAGTCTCTCAGCTGTGTGGTGTGTAGTGCCCTGCGCCACGCGCCGCGCGTGTGTTGATGCACTGAGCCACCTCTCTCGGCCAGTACACTCGATGCACTCTTCTTTTCCCTCGCCAAGGGAAGCGTCCTTCTCCCCGCGATAACTTCCCTCTCAGCTCGGAGCCCCGCCGCGAGCCTTCGCAAGCGCTCGCGCTCTGTGGCCACTTGGGCTGGCCAGCAGCAAAGTTTGGAGCACTGGTGTAAGTGCGGTGTGGTGCGCAGTCGGTAGTGAAAGAGGCAGAGATGTAGGGGGTGAAGTCACAAGGCAGTGTTGTAGGAGGCGGAGATGGCGGAAGAGGCGGCGGAGGTGCGCACAGATATGGGCGCGGATGTCCGCGAAGGGGAGAAGGCAGACACGAAGCGAAAACACGAGGAGGATGGAAGGCGAGGACGTTGTCGAGGAGGGGGCGGAGGCAGATGATGGAGAGAGGGCGGAGGATGGAGAGGCGGAGGAGGGGGCGAGGGCGGAGGAAAGGGCGAAGGCGGAGAAAAGGTGCGAAGGCGGGGGGCAAGGGGAGGCTGAGGAGGGGTGTGAAGGTGAAGGTCGGGCTGGAGGCGAAGGGACATCAGATGGCATGAAACGAGAGTAAAAGGTAAGATACTTGTAGACATGGAGGAGGAGAAAATGAATAGCCGCGATGCAGACAGGGCGCAGACGGGGCAGAAGCAGCGACTTTTCTGCAGGCGACTCACGGAGGGTGAAGCGGGCGGCGAAAGCGGCGTGGCAGTGGATCGAAGCGATGGACGGAGCGGAAAATGAGAGCTTAACTGCGTGGGAGGCGAGTCGGAATGACGAGAGCGCGGGCAAGATCGTTGGTGAATGTCCAGGGGCAGATTGCGATGGACGAGCAGAAGGCGGTGGCAGTAAATCAGACTTGCTCAACTCAGAGGCGCGCGCGGAGGAGCTACAAGTGACTCGGTTCTCTCGTGAACCAAAATTCGGTTCAGCTGGAGGAGAATTCTAGCGTATGGCTGCTCTGATCGTCTGATAGTCTTCCGTGGTTTCTCCGATCAACACCAGGCGAATGCCGGGGCAGTACCCTAACAAACGGGCCACGGACCGCGCGCGATCTTTCCTTCCTCGTCCTTGACCTATCCTCACAAATTACATACATTGATTGATTAATTGATTAGTGACAAGGAAGAGGAAGGACAGATCGCGCGCGGTCCGTGGCCTGTTTGGTGGGGTACTGCCCCGGCATTCGCCTGCTGTTGATCGAAGAAACCACGGAAAACTACCGATCAGAGCAGCCGGCCGCTAGAATTCTCCTCCAGACAGCGACTGAATTCGACCTAGCTGAAAAGCTAGTGTCGAAAATCCTGCCGCCATCATGACTCGAACCTAGAACCACCCGGACAGAAGCGCTGCAGTGACATCAGTTGACGCACTGAGCTACCGCTACCGGTTTTTTCCCTCTGGAGGTGACTATCTTCCGCCACTGGATGGGGAGATCCGTGCCGATCTACCGTCGTCTACCAGGGTTTTCCCCAACCAAGTATCTCCCATCAGCGGGGCATCAGCCCAGCCGGGACAAAACGTATGCTCCCGACCGGTCTCTCAGCCTGTGTGGTAGTGTAGCTCTTATAAGCGCGCGCGCGTGTGTGTGTGTGTGTGTGTGTGTGTGTGTGTGTGCAGGACCACTCAGTCAGAGGCACTGCAGTGTCATGTGTTGATGCACTGAGCCACCTCTCTCGGCCAGTACACTCGATGCACTCTTCTTTTCCCTCGCCAAGGGAAGCGTCCTTCTCCCCGCGATAACTTCCCTCTCAGCTCGGAGCCCCGCCGCGAGCCTTCGCAAGCGCTCGCGCTCTGTGGCCACTTGGGCTGGCCAGCAGCAAAGTTTGGAGCACTGGTGTAAGTGCGGTGTGGTGCGCAGTCGGTAGTGAAAGAGGCAGAGATGTAGGGGGTGAAGTCACAAGGCAGTGTTGTAGGAGGCGGAGATGGCGGAAGAGGCGGCGGAGGTGCGCACAGATATGGGCGCGGATGTCCGCGAAGGGGAGAAGGCAGACACGAAGCGAAAACACGAGTAGGATGGAAGGCGAGGACGTTGTCGAGGAGGGGGCGGAGGCAGATGATGGAGAGAGGGCGGAGGATGGAGAGGCGGAGGAGGGGGCGAGGGCGGAGGAAAGGGCGAAGGCGGAGAAAAGGTGCGAAGGCGGGGGGCAAGGGGAGGCTGAGGAGGGGTGTGAAGGTGAAGGTCGGGCTGGAGGCGAAGGAAGTTATAAAGGCGGAGGAGGGGCGAAGGCAGAGGAAGGGCGAAAAGGCGGAGGGGCGAAGGCAGAGGAAGGGCGAAAAGGCGGAGGGGCGAAGGCAGAGGAAGGGCGAAAAGGCGGAGGGGCGAAGGCGGAGGGGCGAAGGCGGAGGGGCGAAGGCGGAGGGCCATGGAGGGGCGAAGGCGAGGGCGAAGGCGGAGGGGCGAAGGCGGAGGGGCGAAGGCGGAGGGGCGAAGGTGGAGGGGCGAAGGCGGGGTGTCGCAGGCGGAGGGGCGAAGGCGGAGGGGCGAAGGCGGAGGGGCGAAGGCGGAGGGGCGAAGGCGGAGGGGCGAAGGCGGAGGGGCGAAGGTGGAGGGGCGAAGGCGGAGGGGCGAGGGCGGAGGGGCGAGGGCGGAGGGGCGAGGGCGGAGGGGCGAGGGCGGAGGAGGGGCGAAGGTGGAGGAAGGGGGTAAGAGGAGAGTGGAGGCTGAGGATGGAGAGAGGGCGGCGGAGGGGGCGAAGGCGGAGGAAAAGGCGAAGGCGGAGGGCTGAGAAAAAAGCAGAAAGGCTGAGGAGGGGCGCGAAGGTGAAGTACGGGGTGGAGACGGAGGAGGTGATAAAGGCGGAGGAGGGGCGAAGGCAGAGGAAGAGGTTAAGGAGGAGGGGACGGCGGCGGAGAACATGGCGATGGAAGAGGGTGGATGAGGAGGCGAAGGCGGAGAAGGGCGTGACGTAGGAGAGGCGGTGGCGGAGGAGGGGGTCAAGGCAGAGGAGGGGGATAAGGTGGAGAATGGGGAGAGGGCGGAGGAGGGGGCGAAGGCGGATAAGGGCGTGGCAGAGGAAGAGGTGAAGCCAAAGGAGGGGCAAAGGCAGGATCGGGGATGAAGGCGGAGGGCGTGGTGGAGGCTAAGAAGGAGACCAAGACGAAGTAGGGGACACAGGTGGAGGAGAGGGTGAAGGCGGGGGAGGGATGGTGGTAGACACGGCATTGGAGGGGCAAAGGATGAAGCTAGGGCACGCTGGAGGCGAGCGTGGCATCCGAGTCGGCGGGAGAGGGGAGGCGGAGGCAGGGCGAGAGAGTGAAGCAGGCGGAATGGAGCTTGTGGCGAGTCCGTTCGCTCATGCTTCTCAACGGAAGCTCCCAACTCCGCCGGAGCTGCGACGCGGTGTGCCGGCCGGTGCGTCCGCTGGCAGCTTCCTGGCTGTGACGTCAGCAACACAATGCCCCTACCCCTCCACAACTCTTCAACCGACAGCAACGCATGGCTACCCACACCGACAAGAGACACTCCCATGGCGTATGTATTAGGAATACCTAACCCTCGGATTGCACGCTAGCAGGAGCAGCGATACAAATAAGCATTTTAAAAAATAATAAAGAAAGGGAGATTGATACGTAATAACATTTCTACATCAGACTTGAAATAAATGGCTTCCTCAGTGGAAGCATACATAGAGTTAACAATCAGATGTTTTGAATCATGTGGAGACACACTATATGTTTTACGTTATTTCAATATGATCATATTTTGAGTTGATTCGCTAAACTTTCCGGGGTGTGTATTGATGATATGTCTCTTTGCGGCAGATTTATCTTATCATATTTCCTTGCGCTTTTCCCGCCGACTGAGTAAAGCACGTGCACTATCGGCTTGGTGCAGTGTTGAAGAAATAAAAGTCCGAAGTTGCTCAGGGCATTTACTGATATCGCTGCAGTGCATCTGACCTGGAGGTCCTAGGGTTCCAGTCCCGACGGTGGCAGGATTGCAAACACTAGCTGTAGGTAGGTCAAATTTGGCCGCTCTCTGGAGAAGAATTCCAGCGACCGGCTTCTCTGATCAGTAGTTTTCCGTGGTTTCTCCGATCAACACCAGGTGAATACCGGAGCAGTACCCTAAGAAAATGGTGCGCGCGTTCACTTTTCTCTTCTTTATCCTAACCTACCCTTTACACACACACACACACACACACACACACACACACACTTACGCTTTACACACACTTACACTCACACGTACTCCCGTATATACGTATGTATACGAGAAAGTAAGAAGATGTATAGTTCCATTTGAAAAAAGCCAATCTGCCTCAATATCTGGAAAAATACATGATAAATCATGATCAGGTTTGTCTTATTTCCGTAAGAAAGATATTTATATTCAGATATACAGAAGAAATATAATTACGAATATAACATCCTTTACTATATTACTTGCTGTAATATTTTATTAATAAAACATTCTGCTTCTTGTTTTATGCTATAAGATATATTTTAGCGTGTAAGTGCCAGTGTTCTGCGCTTGTCTAAATTTAAAAGTATTTCCGTTACAAATAAATTTGAGAAATACTATTTTAAAGTCATGCTTATAATATTTCTATGCTTTTTCATAGAACTCTGGATAATATTCATCAGCAGTATTTAATTGTATTTATTTTCTTGCTTCTCAAAAAATTACTATTCGAGAACACAATATTTATTAACAGAAACTGTACTTTTGTTATCAGATGAATAATAGCAGAACGGATTGCCCTGCGTGACAAAACATCGAAAGGTTAAGCGAAAATATCTCTATCTTGGGCAAGATTGGAACCTTCTGCCCTTCGCCCCAAGGTATTGAGAGTCTATACTTGATTTTTTTTAATGTGGCATCTGTGGGTACTTTTTCCAAGATGGAATTCGGCACGACTATTGGCGTCATTCTTGGTTTCTTCCGCAACATGTCGCATGATCGCGACGGCATCAAGCAGTGCTGAAGATCAAGCGACTCTAGCGACCCACAAAAATCAATGTTCCAAACACAAAGTACATGAGATGAAAGGCCAAAGTTACCCAATGACCTCTAATTCACAATACTAATAAAGCCTATGAAGAAGTGAGCTCTTTTAAGTATCTGGGGGCAATTTTTAATTGCAACAATGATGTGGAAGAAGAAACAAAAGCAAGAATAGAAGTGGGAAACAGAGCATATTTGGCACATTTACAGCTATTTAAAAGTAAAATGTTATCCAAGGGCGCAAAACTAGCAATGCATGAAACAGTTATTAGACCAGTTGTAACTTATGCCGCAGAAACCTGGACTAAAAAAGAAACGGATGCGCAGCGTCTTGTGGTTTTTGAAAGACGGATTACGAGGAAAATATTTGAACCAGTTAAAATGCCCAACGGAGGTTGGCGGATAAGGAACAATTCCGAACTGGACAATATATTTTTTTTCCTAGGGCTTTTATCCAGCCGACAGACGGTTGCCCTTTACGTCCCGAAGGGACGCATATTCGACCAAACACTAGACAAACACTTGCGGGCTCCTCTGATCTGGGGTCAGCAGAACGCGAGGCCCTCCGCGACAACACACACACAAAGTCAAGGGACAAACAGCCAGGACCAAGGCGGGACTCGAACCCGCGACCCTTCGGACCGAAGCGCTGAGTCGGTAGTCCTCTTAGCCACCTCGGTCATCCAGGTCGGCACTGGACAATATTCAAATACATAAAAACATATTAAATTTTATCAAGCGATGAGACTAAGTTGGCTTGGCCATCTTAATAGGAAGTTACATGACAGAGTTGTGAACAAGACCTTTAGCTGGAATCCAGTGAGTACCAAGAGAAGAGGACGGCCTAAAAATAGATGAAAAGATGATGTTGTCAAAGGCATCAGGAAAATGAAGATTGAAAATTGGATCGAGCACTGGAAGAATAGAGAAAAATGAAAAAGGATAGTTGAGCAGGCCAAGACGTTTCTCTTGGAAGTCGTAGAGCCTTAGCAGAAGAAGAAGAAGAAGAAAAAGAAGAAAAAGAAGAAGAAGAAGAAAAAGGAGAAGAAAAAGAAAAAGAAGAAGAAAAAGAAGAAGAAGAAAAAGAAAAAGAAGAAAAAGAAAAGGAAGGAGGAGGAGGAGAAGGAGATACTACCCAGAGATGCCACCTTAGAAAAACCCAAGTAGATGCAATGCAACTATCTCACCAAATAAGTCGAACACAGTAAACTAATTATTAATTTGTATTATTAAGTCGAAAGTTTCATTTTCATTCAATAACAATTCAACTTTCGATTTCATTGCGAGTGTTTTTTATTAATCCAGTAGAGAGACTAAGGTGAGCTTCAGTTAATTTAGAGAAAGATTTCTCTTTTAGGCTTCCTATTGGGAGAATTGCGTTTCGGGGAAAAGCTTTGGTATCAGGAAGACTGCTGGCGGTGCCTGGCGGCAAACGCGGAAGTTTGCGAGGCCGGGAGACCCCCTTCCTGGCGGTTGGGGCGACGAGAGGAAGGCGAGAGAGTGAGGAAGTTTGCGAAGGAAATTGCCGAACGGGAGGAGGGGTCGATGAGGACTATTCACTGAACCTCGTCCGATTCTCACAGAGAACGGCTTGAGATCGTTTCACAAAGGCTTGCTCAAGTGCATCGCAGTGAAATGCCGTGAACGACAATTTTACGGTTTTGTCCCTTGGTATAATTAACAAGGGACGTATGCAATGTAGTAAAGATCATCCAAACCATCTATGTATTTAAATCATTAAGTGTTTTCAGGGAATTTGACATTTCTACTTTTCCACATTTCATGATTTGTTCATTAGATGAAAGGGAGTGGGCCCTTTTATAGCGGTACAATAAGAGTATCAGTAATAAAATAAAATTCCCAGCAGTGAATTAATACTCATTTACGCACCATGAGCGTTAGAAACTTTAGTTTATGATCGAGCGGTGACACAAATTCCAAGGGCCATAAGCCTGAGGATTTTTTGTCGCCTGAAATCATTGCAAGCAGTTAACGCCCGTGGTTCATTAAAGATTATTTTACCTAATTTTAATGATTCAGATTTAAATATGTTACTAATTATAAGGAACATAATATATGTATTTGCATGTATTTATTAAAAAAAGATAACTTCTTTTATCAACTGCACCTGTTTGTTTCAAGACATTCTGAGACAAATAAGGGCTAGCTTCGAATACTATACAATTGGAACCTTAGAACCGATTCTTGAGTCGACAACGAATGCCACATCGGCGTGTTTTCGATGGAGAGATAACCTACTGCTTCTAGCAGAGAGCGAACTGACTCACTTCGATCTCTCGTTGCTCGCACGTCGTGTATGGGAAGACTCGTCTCGGTTTCACCGATAGCATGAAGAAAGGTAACACTCGTTCCAGTTTCATATTCTCCCTGGTACCAATTAAAGGGCAGATTATGGGAGCAAATGATAGAAGAGAGTGGAGAGAGAGGAGAGGGAGAAAGAGAGAGAAGAGGGAGAAAGAGAGAGGAGGGAGAGAAAGAGAGAGAGAAAGGAGGGAGAGAAAGAGAGAGAGAAAGGAGGGAGAGAAAGAGAGAGAGAAAGAGAGAGGAGGGAGAGAAAGAGAGAGGAGGGAGAGAAAGAGAGAGGAGGGAGAGAAAGAGAGAGGAGGGAGAGAAAGAGAGAGGAGAGAGAGAAAGAGAGAGGAGAGAGAGAAAGAGAGAGGAGAGAGGAGAGAGAGAAAGAGGGAGAAGGGAGAGAAAGAGAGAGGAGAGAGAAAGAGAGAGAAGGGAGAGAAAGAGAGAGGAGGGAGAGAAAGAGAGAGGAGGGAGAGAAAGAGAGAGGAGGGAGAGAAAGAGAGAGGAGGGAGAGAGAGAGAGGAGGGATAGAGATGGGAATGTGATGTTCGCTGAGAACGTTCCAAAAATTACAAACAGCTTAAGGGGATGAAAAAATGTGAAATGAAGAAAAACTATACAGACTTTTGGAGTAAAATCCTGATTTGAAAGAAGTGCAAATGATTCAGAAATCCTTTCTTGACAATGCATTACCGGAATATTACAAGTTGAGTTACCTTTAACCGAAATAACTCTATTCAGAAACGCTCCCCCCAATAGATGTGGAAAGGCCATTCAGCCGGCACATATCTATTTTGAGGCCTGAGAGGCGTCAATCTTCATTTCATAATTATAATTTCATTTAATAATTTCAAATAATTTCACTCCCTTATTATTAAAAAATAATAAATCAAATATTATGATTGATTTTCTTTTTTACACATTTTCTGTTTTTAATTACATATTTTTTACAAAATAAATTCATATATATGCACAAATGTTTCCTATTATATTAGGTAAATATCCACTTCCCTCATAATTAACTGCATGTTAACTTGATTCAGTTTGTAGTACTTTTATTTTCCTCTGAGTTTTCGTATTTTCTTTCCATAACTCCTGCTCATAATTCCCTCCATAAAAGGAAATGCAGCCTTGTTTAACTGGTTAATATTTCCCAGGAAACCGCGATCTATAATCCAGGTAAGAGTACCTCGATTGATTGATTGATTTTTTCGTGTTTCCGGGCGCGGCAACTGCTCTGGTCATTAGTCCCGTTAGTGTAGTACATGTTTTTTCTCGGGAGATGGCGGTGATCTTCCCCCGCTGGATGGCGAGATCCGGCGCCGACCTACCGTCGGCTAGTGGGGCTTCCCCCTAACCAGGACTCTCCCACCAAAGGGGCACCGCCCCAGTCGGGACAAGCTCTAAGCTCCCGACCGGTCTCCCGGAATATGTGGTAATGTAGTGCATGTTAGTGTAAGTGTGTGTGTAAGGGGAGAGGAGGACAAGGAAGAGGAAGGACAGATCGCGCGCGGTCCGTGGCCCATTTGTTAGGGTACTGCTCCGGCATTCACCTGGTGTTGATCGGAGAAACCACGGAAAACTACCGATGAGTGCAGCCGGCCGCTAGAATTCTCCTCCAGACAGCGACTGAATTCCACCTACCTGAAAAGCTAGTGTCGAAAATCCTGCCGCCGTGGGGAGTGGGAACCTAGGACCTCCCGGTTAGAGGCGCTGCAGAGACATCAGTTGATGCACTGAGCTACCGCTACCGGTGAGAGTATCTCGAGCCCCGTATCAAAGACAATAACGTAAAAAATTGAAAAAGAATTAATTCACCGCAGAATAGAAACTTTTGTTACGATGATGAGTATACAAGTTAAGATTTACATACAAAAATAATATTTTAAGGTATTATTGTGGCTTTTCACTCTGTTAGGTCAAGGGATTCTAATATTCTCAGTTACTGCTGACGCGCTTCCAACGATGTCGTTCTCAGAGACAATCTTGAAGGTAACTTCAAGCATTGCCATGGCAACCTGCAATCACGGCGAAAGTCTCCCGGATATGAGTGGCAGATTGCGGCACGAAAATATATTGCCGAGTTTCCTCCAAACAATTTAGCTGCTCTCGTTGCAATGGAAGGAATTAATTCAACGCTGCATCTGACTGCTATTTCTGTCTAGAGAACAAGCCACAACTGCTTGGTGAGATATTCTGGAAGAGATTTGCAAACGACGGAACCAACCGAGTTGAGTAGTTCTGGGGGACCTTGTTTTCTAGAAAGCGAGGGAGTTTCTGTAGAAAATTGTTTCTCCTACTGACGACCGACGATTCCTGGGTTAGTAGATGAGTAAAAGAAATATAAAGGAAAGAATTTGCTTACGGAATAGACAATTGAAAAATAAAATAAAAAAATATTTAAAAAAATAAAACCCGTCTGTGAATAAATAAAAAATAAATGAACATATTTTTGTGGTTTCTTAGTTCATAATTGTGTTTTATGGCCCTGAAATGAAACACGTATTGGTAAAGTATTTAATATATCTGCGAGCGTTTTGAATTCTTTTTTGTCCGAGAAGGCCATTTGAATACTGTATGCCACTCTACTTTTAACACAACAAATAATTCTCATTTTTATGAATTAGATTTATTAAGCTTAAAAAACATGAAAATATAATAAATAAATGTAGTCATGCTTAAATAAAAAAAATAAGTTTCAGTAAATATTATTTTGTGGAATTAATATGAAAATTGCAATTTTGAAACGTTCCCTGGATTTTAAAATTGCATCAGTCACTCGTATTTACCTTTTACTATCACGTTGCCTTTCATAGAAACAGATGCTCCTTGAGTAGGTGAAGACGGAGAAGACATCCTGCTAAAATCCTTGAAATGTTTTTTTTATTGAATTGAATCTTCTAAATAGCTTTCGGTAATAGAGGCAAAGACACTAAAAATATCACACTGTTATTTCGCATTCAACTCTCAAATACGCCATACTCCTTTTCATATATTTCTCCAAATTTTTCTGGGAACAAAATGTTCGTGGCTTTTTTGAGTATTTTCGAGCTTTTTCGAGTATTTCGTAGGAACTTCACAATAGATTCCATTTTGTACGAACAAACCTGTCCAAGTATGAGTACGCAAGAGTAATTAGATACGTCTCTGTTTTGTTTACCAGACTCCGTATTGACAACTGGCGATTACCATGCTTCTTTTCACGTTTGGTGAAAGAGAAATTTAAAGACGTTTTTAATTCTCGTTTGATTAAGCAAGGAACTAGTATACCATAAATTTTGGATGCACCACGGACGTTACTTGATATTTTTGCCCTTTAGGCGTCTTCTAAGTCCTTGGGTATGAGGCCGTCGATTCTGAAAGTCGCCCTTGGGTAAAAAATCTACTAAATGCCCCATATATAAGCATATTGTGTTACGGAGCCATAAGAAGTACTGATTAACTACCGTAATCGGAGACTCGTAAATTTTAACAATTCAAATTAAATGAGAGCACGTGGAAAAAAATAGTTGATCACTTAATTCGTACTTGTATTATAATATTCAAAGCAAACTTTTCACATCAGTCATCAAAGTACTGATAAGGATATAAAGTAGTTACACTCCATTCAAACAGTCAATAAGCAGTGCTCAATTAAAACAGTAAAATGTATAGATAAGACAATTTTTTGCTTCCAATGACATGGATAAGAAATCCATTCATCGTTTATTTCAAAATGACAATTGTGGAAGTAGTAGCGTTTCAAAGCAATTTATAATCTAATGATAATGCAGGACCTTTTTCGTGCCTACGTGTCAGATATCTGCATATAACACTAGTTTACTTTCGTCGGCGGTAGTTGAAAGACCGTTTTCCTTTGCGGGTTTTGTACATTCGCCAAATAGGGGTTTATTGTCTGATGATTTCTTTGAAAAACCGGTCGCTTTAAAAAAAATACGCTTATTTCAGTTAGATTTATAAGTTATTGTTTAGAAATTTATGACTCAATTAGTAACTAATTGTAATTGGCAATTATAATAAATTGTTGCAATAAAGCATTTATAAGAAAAAATATTATATTTACTGTATTTTTAATATTTCAAGTATCTTAAATACGTATGAAATTTGCAATTCAAAACTTATTTAAATACTTATTTACGAAGTATTTTGGCGAAGTATTTAAATTCTAAATTTAAAGTATTTTGCCCAAGCCTATTTACGATATTATCCTCATTTTTTAATTCCACCCCAGCAATTTTGACTACACTCGTTCATCTTGAGCGTTAGGTGGATATGAACAATCACATGGCCCAGGCGAATCGTTCGCGGAGTCGGGTAATGAATAATTAGATTCTCCAAAGAAGATACAAAGACAAAAGATACAGTGGACTCCGGTTATAGTGAACACGGATAAAGTGAACCCTCGGTTATAGTGAACTTAAGTCACTTGTCCCGTTTCACTTGTTTAATAAATAAGCATAACAAGATTCGGTTATTGCGAACCTGAAACCTCGGCTATACAGAACGTAGGAAATACGTTCTGGAAACAAATATATCGCCTGAGTGCCATTGAAGGGTATCCAGTACTGCATTACTACACTTAGACAAAGAGGGCAATGCAGAATCAAGTACGGAGAGAGCATGAACTCTGGAAAAGGATATAGAGAAATTACAAATGAAAATGTACGAAGCAAACAATTGAAAATAATTTTTATGGACAAATAAAGATATTGAAATTTTCAGTTTGTGCTGTTAATGTATTTTGCTGTATCTCTGTATTAATAAAATTAATGATTATGGAGAAATTCTATTTAATTTTGACACCATTGGATATAGTGAACCTAACATTTTAGTCTCTAGAAGTTCACTATAACCAGAGTTGACTATTTCGAATTTTCATAATAGGTGATCTGCGAGGATGCCCAGAATAGCCAGAAGAACCAAATATTATTGTCGTGTTGCATAATGTTCTTTTGAAATGCAACTAATATCAGCACGATTTTTTGAAGACGCTTAAAAAATCTGATCATTTTCAAAGTTAATTCGAAAGTATAAGATAATATTGAAAACCATTCTGCTAATGTATGGCAATCG
This sequence comes from Teleogryllus occipitalis, assembly GCA_011170035.1. Classification (NCBI taxonomy): domain Eukaryota; kingdom Metazoa; phylum Arthropoda; class Insecta; order Orthoptera; family Gryllidae; genus Teleogryllus; species Teleogryllus occipitalis. Next base: position 14,078 of record BLKR01006896.1, on the reverse strand, counting down.
TGCAGTGCTGCACTGCAAAAAATTAACTTTAACATATTTTGTAGACAGTTCATGCCAGAAATAATGAACTATTTTCAACCAATCGATATTTGAAGGATAATTTTTAAAAGAAAACTTTTGTTGTATTCTTAATGTAATTCATCATCAATTGAAACATTTTCACATAATCTATTGTAAATGTATTGTAAAATATGCGAGGTAAATGTAATGTAATGATATTTTTGTACTTACGAAATAAACGTTTCTGTAGTATTTCACAATACATACCTAGAACAAAACAAGTTGCATGTTAATGAGAGAATTCATCCTGTTAGAAATAAGACACTGATAACGGACAAAAATTTGAGAACTTGCACTGTTAACACTGCGAACAATAAGTTCACCAAACAATTTACTGTCACATTTTTTTAAATATAGGAAATCACCAATCGGTTTTTAAAAATATCGTTTAAATATTAACAATTGGATATATGAAAAGAACAATTGGTTTGCGAGGTTGTCTACATGTAACAATACGAAGCTACACAAAATTGTGCATTACAATTTATTAACCTTTCATTACCAGGTCACAAATTACTATACTATATTCTCTACTTCCTTTCAGTCCGTTCAATGTACAGGGCATAAAACGTAGAATGCAACAACATTCCCGCCACAAAGATCCCTTTGCACTCTACTTAATATAATTATGGTTTCCCTCCTTCTATAGACTCCAATGCGCTTTCAATTAACCATTTTCCTATTCATTAACTTTCTTTTCCACCAACTAATAAAATTATTCGCGCTTTAAGCCCACATTTTTGAATTGCTTCCCGTAACTAAGAGAGCAATTTGAAAATGTTTTGGAAATCTTTTTTTTTTTAAAAAAAGGGCTTTGTAGCGTAAATTCTAGATTAAACACGAATCAACTTCCGTTTACTGATTCAAAATCGGACTATTTGTTCATATGGTATTAGTAAAATTATTTTGGCTTATTTTGGCGCTGCCACTTAGTGGGGACACATTGAAGTATTGTCTGTACATTTAGCCACAACGACCAGCTGTGTAGGTTGCACATGTGTTTCGTTTTACCTATGGACTCGTATGTTATAACAATACTTCCTTATCGCGCATTTATTTTGAGCTGAATATATCAACACAATATATGGTAAATAACAGAGATAGCGGTTTTGTGGTGGAGTGACGGATTATTTGTTTAAAATAATATTCACTCGAGGCTGATGGAGTGGCAAAGTGGTCACCAAATTCGAATAAACAAAATCCAATGGCAATTATTTATCTATTAGTATATAACAAATGAGTTGTAATTAAAAACGAAAACAATATGTGACGCGTGATTTGGCTTCTGGTTTTTCTTTTTGTTTGAAGCAAAAGAACACTTTTATTAGAAATACTAATATTGGTAGTTTTGTTTCAAATTAGTTAATACTGAAAATGTGGTTAATATTGGCTCCTGAGAAATCGTGTTCACTATTTTAGGTGCACTACAAAAGTATACACAAATGAATGACTAATGAACGAGAAAATAATTTGATTTTACAGTCACTGATTGCACGTTTAATTTAAAGCAATTATTTTTCATGAGCTATTCACAAACGTATGATTAAATATCTCATTCAACAAATGCGAAACATTTGTGAATAAAATTAAATGTGCTGATTAGATATGAATATCGATTACACATTGAAAACGTTAAATTTGAATCCTCCTGATTCATGATAGTTTCCAATCTTCAAATATACGTTAATTAAAATCGCTATAGAAGTGTACTAGACAGCAGTAATTCAACAATTTTGCCGTGCTGAGAAATGAAAGTATTGCACATGTTTTTGAACCTGAATGCGATTTTGAATTTGAATCACTTTTCTCGAATCATAGGATCTTTTGAATTTTTGAAAATGATAATACCATAATAACTCGATAAAATGAAACATTACTCGATAATATCTTGACAACTCCTTTAGTGAAAGTTATAATGTTAAAAAATGTTGATTTTTCCACCATTCTTTTAATAGGCGATTTTATAATAATAACCATAAATAAAAATTTCGTAAAAATAGACTCGCACTGGGCTTACATGAATACTAAATCCTCAAATCGTTAAATTAATTTGAATTCAATACCTTTGGTGTTCCCATGACAGAACTACTTGATATCAAGTCTTATTCTCGTGGGAACGTCTTCATTTTCACGAAATACAGTTTTACCAATGGCCAAAAACAGGAAAATGAGGAAAACTTAAACATACTGAAAATAGGTAACAAGATATTTAATATTGAGTGTTCAATACCAGATTGGTTAATAAAACTGTTACTTCGAGCACCTACAAATTGTCTACAAATCAAACCGTGCATAAATTGTAAACACTTATTTTCATATTCAAGACACCCGCCGTCAGAAATTGCACATGCAATACCTACTTCAGCTTGTATTTATGATTCGTACTCAAAAATCAAATCCTAAATGCCATAACATGAAGTTTACCAAAATTGCCACATAGATTATTTTCAGGACAGGCTATTGAAGTTCAAACGTCATTCGAGAAAGCAGTACGAATTATTTAATATACAATATATTCAAACTTGTTAATGATTTTTTTGGAGAAAACTTCTCGATTCTGCACATATCCTGGCTTCTCGTGTAACCTAGCAAGATCGTAACATCCCCACGTTTGACTTTAGTTAATTGGACATTTAGAAATACATTATTAACCAATGCAAACCGCTTCATCACGACTGACGGAAATTCTCTGCACGCCTTTAATTTGTTCCGATGGAAATATTATTCACTATGAAAACACAACAGGAAGAGTTTGAACATCAGGAATTCCGTTACTCATCAAAGTTCCCTCAATGGAATTTTGCGTTGCATATCACATACATTACAAGATATAATCTGACCAAGAGTTTTATAAATTCTTCAAAATTCTTTCTGCGTGGTGAGTTCATCTTGAAAGGCTTCATTAACAAGGTATGCCTTAATTACTTAAAAAAAAACAATGAAGATTCTGATAAAGTTATATGAAAAAATGTGTGGCTTTCACTTTCCCGCGATAGTTTTCGTTTCCGAGAAGACATTATTAGCCCTTGCTATTTCCGGGCTCGGACTTAAAACACTCCACGCTGCATGGGCAGAAGCGGTGAGGTTGCAATGATTTACGTCAGGAATGTCAAGGACGCGGGCAAGGTTACTAGAATAAACGGGCGCTTTTGCACAGCTGATTTGAGAGCACTTGCCACAAAATTTAAAAGTATTTGACTGAGAGATGAGGCTCAGTGCATCAACGGATGTCACTGCAGTGCCTCTGGCCTGGAGGTCCTTCGTTCGAGTCCTGACGGTGGCAGTATTTTCGACACTAGCTTTTCAGCTAGGTCGAATTCAGTCGCTGTCTGGAGGAGAATTCTAGCGGCCGGATGCTCTGATCCGCAGTTTTCCGTGGTTTCTCCGATCAACACCAGGCGAATGCCGGAGCAGTACCCTAACAAGCAGGCCATGGACCGCGCGCGATCTTTCTTACCTCTTCCTTGTCCTATCCCCCCCTTTTACAGTATTTGCCTGGATGACAAGTGGAAACCACGAAAACCCCGGTCAGGATGGCCGGACCCAGGCCTATGGAACGTCACATCGGGTTAAGGATATTAAAAGTAAGGGTTTTACAAATCACTCCGGAGTGGCGGTACATAACAGGATATCTTGCCTACGAGTCTTCTGGAGATGTAATTTCTCGCCCGTATTTTCACGCAAAATTACGTGAACAGTACTCAATTTTTTCGATAAATTGTACCTAACTTTATTTTAAAATCTATCTTTAAGGAACAGATTTCATTAAGGGAAACATTTTTTATCTTTCATATTTTTGTTGTAGGAAGACTCTGAAAAAAGTTGAACTTTTGCATTTTTTAAAAAGTCAGAGTTTTCAACGAACTTGAGATCGGAACCATTCTCTTAAATGTCCTTTACACTATCCAAAATCATAATTTAATAAAAACAATGGAGCTTTTTTTTGAACATTTTCAAAATATCCCAGCGGCTTCATGTAAAGTACCCCCAAAATTAAAATATCGATTTCAAATTTAAGGGGCAGTTACATGGATTAGGGAATATCAATATTGGAGAAAATCGGATGAACGGTTTAGCCGCTAGTATTGTTCACAGACGGACAAACGTTTTCCTCCTTCGTAGCGAGAAAATAAAAGATTTCCTACCACGTGGTGTCACAAGAATCCGTGTTTTCTAAGTCATCGTTATCTATTTTACTTGTCCCGGGGGTGCGAATGGGGGAAGGGCTGAGGGTACACGAGCCTCCTTGAGTGTGCCTGTGTATTTTACAATGTTTACGACTGTTTTGGTAGCTCAAATGGTAGAGCAACTGGGGGTATTCAGATTCCATATGCGATCTGGGTAGTCAATTCTTTTAACAACTCAAACACCATTTAACCTATTATTAGCAAAGTAGCCACTTATGACGTAATAATGAGTGGTTATGGTGGTGCAGGAAACATTTCTGCGTAATTGTATCTCATCATGGTGACGAGCTAAATATGCAATTATTTTATTGCGCATAAACAATATTAAAAGATGTAGAGGAAACTAAATTACAAACATATGGTGATACATTGTAAGTGGTAATGACAGACGGCAAAGAAAATATTTGAAATGTCAGGAATTTTGCGGTGAAGTTTTGGTGAAACTATACGATGATGTTTACACAGTTGTCATACAACATCTCTGTATTATATAGTGTATAATTTCTAAAACTGTTCGGCATTCGGCATTCCTCTGAACGGGACAATCGACGTTCAAAATTCAAACCGCCATTTCTTGTAAACACTTAAAAGTTTTACTACTTGGCGGATTTTCAAAACATTCGCGATCTTTAGTTCCATCCTCAAATAAATAACTGGACCAGTATGTATTAAAAGAACAGAAAACATGGTTTTTCGGCATAAATGTAAAATATATATGCATAAAGAGGACTAATGGTAAGTATGAGAGAGAGTTTCAATTATCTTCGAAAAATGTCATTTAAGTGTAACAACCGCACTTACGACAATGTTTCTTAATGTTTAAAACAATTTATACTTTTTAACGTATTTAATAAACTACTTCCTTTCTTTGTTCCGTGAGAAATGTTCGCTTCAAAACTAATATTCCAACAATTTCTTTGTGATTTCTACGTTTCAATGTGTTTTGAAAAATCGAAGTCAGAGAGTTCGTATTTCTGTCAAGGGTGTTTGTGCAACTAACAATGAATAGGGTTGAAAATATTAAACGCAAGAAATCAATGACTTTAATGAGAAAGTTACAGAAAAATTTACTGAAAAGAAACAGCGGAAATGTACTGTCCGGCACGCTATCAGACTTCATAAGATGAATTGTGTTTCTTTGTCATTATTTATGTTAATGTAAATTCATGCAACGTATGCATGTGTGTGTGTGTGTGTGTGTGTCACAGAGAGAGACAGAAAGAGAGAGAGAGAGAGAGAGAGAGAGAGAATGTGGGAGGAAGGGAGAAAGAAGAGAAGCGTTGCTCACCGTAATGGCATGATCACGATCTATCTCAAAAATTCTAGTTCCCTTGGAGACTCCGCGAGGCAAGATATCCAAAGCAGATTTTCCTCGAAATGATTATTGACGTTCCGCGAAACACCTTGTCGCAAAAATATTTTTCCTTCCTCCGGATCACATCCAATTACGCTCCGCAAAACATCTAAAAAACACAATGTACGGTTCTGGTCTCCCCGACCGACGCAGAACTTGCCGTGTTACGAGCCACGGCAGAATTCTAATTCTTCAGGAGACTCGCCCCACCGTAACAAAGGCACGTAGCAGTTAAGTTCAGCGGCGGATGTCCTAAAGTTACCTGCGCGCGGGGACTGAGTTAACGCGCCGACCGTGGCCGAACCGCCGACCGAGAGCTGATTACCCGGAGCGGAGGACTCTCGCCGGAACGACGGCGGGGGCGGGGCGGCGGCAACGGCGGCACGGTGGCGGAGGGGGTGGCGGCGGGGGCGGCGGGGGCGGCGATGACGGCCGTGGCGGCGGTGGCGGCGGTGGAGGCGGTGGAGCCGCTGGCGATGGCGGCGAAGGAGGCGGCGGCAATGACGGCGCGATGGCGGAGGTGGCGGTTGTGGCGACGGCGGTAGCGGAGGCTATGGCGGTGGCGGCGGTGGCGGTGGCGGTGGAGGCGGTGGCAGTGGCAGTGGCAGTGGCAGTGGCGGTGGCGGTGGCGGTGACGGTGGCGGTGGCGGTGGCGGTGGCGGCGGTGGCGGTGGCGGTGGCGGTGGCGGTGGCGGTGGTGGCGGTGGCGGTGGCGGTGGTGGCGGCGGTGGCGGTGGCGGTGGCGGCGGCGCTGGCGGCGGTGGCGGCGGTGGCGGCGGTAGACGGTGGCGGTGGCGGCGGTGGCGGCGGTGGTGACGGCGTGGCGGTGGTGGCGGCGGTGGCGGCGGTGGTGGCGGCGGTGGCGGCGGTGACGGTGAGCGGCGGTGACGGCGGTGACGGCAGACGGCGGTGACGGCGGTGACGGCGGTGACGGCGGTGACGGCGGACGGCGGTGACGGCGGTGACGGCGGTGACGGCGGTGACGGCGGTGACGGCGGTGACGGCGGTGACGGCGGTGACGGCGGTGACGGCGGTGGTGGCGGCGGTGGTGACGGTGGCGGTGGCGGTGGTGACGGTGGCGGTGGCAGTGGCGGCGATGGCGACGGTGGCGGTGGTGGTGGCGGTGGTGGTGGCGGTGGTGGTGGTGGCGGTGGTGGTGACGGTGGCGGTGGCGGCGGTGGTAGCGGCGGTGGCGGCGTTCGTGGTGGCGGCGGTGGCAGAGGCTGTGGCGGGGGTGACGGTGGCGGTGGCGGTGGCGGTGGCGGTGGCGGTGGCGGTGGCAGCAGCGGCGGCGGCGGTCGCCGTGGCGGTGACGGTGGTGGCGGCGGCGGTTTCGTCGATCGTCTACTGTCACCGCTCCGCTGCGCGCGCGCACCCTGGCGCCCGCTGCAGGAACAAAGGGCTGCGCTTCGTGTCGCTCCCGCCCACGTTCCGTCCCACCCCCAATCCCCCGCCTCTCACCCCCGACGTCCCTCGCGCTTGAACTTCCATCGCAGCTCCTCCCCCCTCCACCACCACTCGCTCGCTCCAGTCTCCTGCTGTGCCATCCTCGACGTAGGTAACGGGGGAGGTGGCTCAGGCCATCAACTAATGTCAGCCGGGAGATCCGAGAACTTGGCAGGATTTTCGAAACTATCTACATAGCTAGTGGAGGAGAACTCTAGCCGCCGGCTGCTCAGATCGATAGTTTTTCGTGGTTTCTCCGATCAACACCAGGCGAATGCCGGAGCAGTACTCTAACGTTCCAAGAACCGCACGCGATCTTTCCTTTCTTTTCCTTACTCTAACCTTACCACTTGCGTACACACACATACACTGACATGCACTACACTACCACACATACCGGGGACTAGTCGGAAGCGACTTAGAACTTGTCCCTGCTGGGGTGGTGCCCCGCTGGGGAAAGATACCTGGTTAGGGAAAAACCCCGCCAGCCGACAGTATATCGACGCCGCCTGTCACCATCAAGCGGGAGAAGATCGCTGTCATCTCCCGAGTAAAACACATGAGCTACATGTACAGGAATACAAACCTTAGCAGTTGATGCATCCGGAATCACTAATCAATCAATCAATCGTCGCTGGTGACACATTCGTCCAGCTCCCTCTGTTCCTTCGTTGGCGGGCATCTCCATCCCCGTTCCACGTCCTCCGACCACCAGGGCCTTGATTACCATAATCTAATGATAACATGGTAGCGGTATGACAATGGACAATTAGCAGGTGAACGATGATGGATTAACGGCAGAATAAAAGGCATGGGCACGGGGGAATCTCGGAAAAGCCTGTCCACACATTTCTACTTAGATGGGATAGGGAATGAATCCGAATGCGGCGGTCATTACGCAACGATTCCTTTCTCCCCCTCAGCCATCTCCGCTTTTTGACAAAATTATGAAAAATATGGTTAATAAAAGACATGTGTAAAACGAGTACTATTTAACTACTACTAAAGCTGACTATTTTATTATTGTGCCGCGATCGAGAAAAATTCTGCTGGACCGACGGACTCTTAATCGACGGGAAACGGTGCCCTGAACTCCCTTGGCAACATTTGGGAATTTTAATTCACCACCTAGAGTCGTAACATTATTAAGGTGTCAAGAATGTATCAGAGCCGCGGTTAGCAGTTCCAGCTTCTACTCTAACGTTAGTACAATTTAAACTTTCCGGTAGTCACTTCCTGTCTTCGGCGATTCTACCGACCGCCCTGGTTCTATTTCCCCGGCATCAATGCCCTCGTTCACCGACCCCAAATCCCCGCCTGATTGGCATATTTATAAAATAGTCGCATTGTATTAATTTAATATAGAAATACTTTAGAAGCGCAGTTACGCTAGAAAAGTGAGACAAGAATCCGTGTATGTGTTTATGTGTAAAATGTGTTTCAAATTTTGCTTTCTATTGTTCCAAGGCTGTTTCGTGTTAATCGTGGATCCCGAAGTCAGGGGCTCTGCCGTCAACTTGGAAATGCGCAAGGACAATGAGTCAAACTATGGTAACACTAACTTAACACAATCACTGTAACACGAGTAAATGTTTGAATTATCACTCGTTAAACAGAGTTTTCAACATGTGTTCCTTTTGCTCTTTTACTTTTGCTGTGTGTCAAATACATGATCCGGTCTCACCCGGTTTGTACCCGTAATTTGAGCACCTCGTTCTTTAAAGTACTCTCCACTCGTCTACGCTCTCGTGTCGCCGGCAACGAGTTCTCGCCAACGCTCCACCTCACACCTGTCATTACCACGGCTTTCATCTCAACTTCTCGCCCGCCGCAACATGCACTTCAACTCCTATTTCAACCACAGCCTGCCTTCTTCCCATACACCTGCTTCCAATCTCACTTCTGCCCTCGCCACTTCACCTTCCTCGCCACCACTTCTGCACCCCGCTTCTGCTTTTCCTCTCCCCGGAGCACCCGTCTCTGCCTTCATCTTTGCACCATTCCTCAGTCGGAGCGCCATATGGTGAAGGAGAAATCTAGTGGCTGGCTGCTCTGATCGGTAGTTTTCCGTGGTTTCTCCCATCAACACTAGACGAATGCCGGAGCAGTAACCTAACAAACGCACCACGGACCGCGCGCGATCTTCATCTTCCGTGTCCTATCCTGACCTCTTACACACACATTAACATACACTACACTACCACATATTCCGGGAGATCGGTCGGGAGCATAGAGCTTGTCCCGGCTGGGGCGAACCGGGAAACCCCGCTAGTCGATGGTAGGTCGGCACCGTATCTCGCCATCCAGCGGGGGAAGATCACCGCCATCTCGCGAAGAAAAAACATGCACTACACTTACGAAGCTACTTAGCAGTTGACGCACGCCGAATCACTAATCAATCAATCAATCAACTCAATTACCCTTCCGCATCCCTGCCTCGCCTCTGAACCCGACACTGCCTTCGTTTACCCCAACGCTTCCTTTGCTTCTTTATCACTGCTCCGATCGTGCACACGTTGCTGTCTCCACCTCCGCTTGTGTTCCCAGCCACCAGCCCGCGTCCATGTCTTCAACTGTTCCCAATCACACTTGGTCCCATCCTTGGAGCTATCTCCGCACCTGACCCCGCCTTTGCGCCTGCTCTCGCACTAACCTCTTCCATCCCACTTCCTCTATTCTTATCCCAATTTTCCCGCCCCTGTTATGGTGCCCGACTTCGCCCCTGCGGCACTCCTTATGTGTTCTTGGCACCCTTTTCAACCGCTCGCAGCAGCTGCCGAGGAATAGATACAGCCAGAAGCTTTCTATCTGCAGAGGGGTAGAGGTGGAGCATATTATAGCCCGGAGAATGACGGTATCCCTCACTCGCTAGAACGTGGGATCTGACGCAAAACGTGAGAACGACACTCATTCGTCGGATTGCGTGGTTTTTATCTCCCCCATCGAGACATCGCCCCAGCCGGGACAAGCCCCTGACTGGTCTCCTGACATGTTGGGAGGTGTGTGTGTGTGTGTTTGAGTGTGTGTGTGTGTGTGTGTGTGTGTGTGTGTGTGTACGGGGAGAGAAGGCCACAAGAATAAAGAAGGGAACATTGTAAGTGGCCCCTCATCCGGTTATTGGGAAATTCTCGGACTTCCCGATTCTCCGCCATTTACTTGAAACTGATCGGTGAACGCGGCGAAAATTATAGATTACAGGTCAGGTGGAGACACGGTGGCTGTGTTAAGAGGCAGCGGCAGTGATAATAACAGTTACAATGACAGTGAAAATTGTAATGACAGTGACCAAAAGTGGCAGTATTACTTGGGACAATGGTAACTGTAACGGTCACGATAATGGCGACAATGATGGTCAAGGTGACGGTGACAGTGGCAGTGACAGAGACAGTATCACTGACGATAATTGTAACGGTAACAGCGAAGGTGACAATGACGGAGACGGCTATGGCGACGGTGACGGTAGTGACAGTGACGATGACGGTGACGGTGACTGTGACAGTGACAGTGACATTAACAATGACGATAATTTAAACGGTAACGGCGACAATGACGGTGACAGTGATGATGACGGTGACGATGACAGTGGTAGTGACAAAGTATCAATGTCGATAATTGTAACGGTAACGGCAACGATGACAATGACGGTGACGGTGGCGATGACGGTGGCGATGACGGTGACGATGACAATGACAATGGCAGTGACAGAGACAGTATCAATGACGATAAATCTAACGGTAACGGCGACGGTGACAATGACGGTGATGATGACGGTGATGGTGACGCTGGCAGGGACAGAGTATCAATGGCGATAATTGTAACGGCGACGGTGATAATGACGGTGACAATGACAGTGACGGTGACAGTGGCAGTAACAGAGTATCAATGACGATAACAGCGACGGTAACGGTGGCAGGGACAGAGTATCAATGGCGATAATTGTAACGGCGACGGTGGTAATGACGGTGACAATGACAGTGACGGTGACAGTGGCAGTAACAGAGTATCAATGACGATAACAGCGACGGTGACGGTGGCAGGGACAGAGAATCAATGGCGACAATTGTAACTGCGACGGTGACAATGACGGTGACGGTGACATTGACGGTGACAATGACAGTGACGGTGACAGTGGCAGTGATAGAGAATCAATGGCGGTAATTGTAACGGTAACAGCGCCGGTGACTGCGACGTTAACAATGCTGGCGAGGGGCGTGGCTTGCAGCGTGGCTAGTGGCGCGCCGTGGCCGTGCCTGCTGCCGTGCCGCGTGGGCGCGCGCCCGCCGAGCGCAGCGGCGAGAGTGAACAGGAGCAGCGGCCGCCGACGCTTAAAGCGGATGTGGCGCCGACGCCACGCCGCCACACAGCCGAACGGGAGAACCCAGATCTCACACACGGTGCTGCAGTAGGGATGCGACAGCCATGGAAATGTTTTCAAAACATCGGTATTTCCATAAAAGCATCAATGTTTTGTGCATCGATTGATTAAAGCCTATATTTTTTAACATCCATGTTTTGTTTGTGAATGATAAAGTTGTACAAACACAACTTTGTAAATTTTTTGGGTTTATTTAAGGTCACTTTTCAACTATTAAAGTCATATAGCGACCACAGTAAATAACATTGGGGGTAACGATAAAGGAACTCGTATATGGACACACACATTGATTCCGGCGCCGACCTACAGTCAGCAAACGGGGTTTCCCCCTAACCAGGACTCACCCACCAGCGGGGCACCACCCCAGGCAGAACAAACTCTAAGCTACCGACCGGTCTCCCGGAATATGTGGTAGTATAGTGCATGTTAGTGTAAGTGTGTGTGTAAGGGGAGAGGATAGGACAAGGAAGAGGAAGGAAATATCGCGTGCGGTCCGTGGCCCGTTTGGTAGGGTACTGCTCCGGCATTCGCCTGCTGTTGATCGGACAAACCTCGGAAATATACTGATCAGAGCAGCCGGCCGCTAGAATCCTCCTCCGGACAGCAACTGAATTCGACCTAGCTGAAAAGCTAGTGTCGAAAATTCGCCGTCAGGACTTGACACTAGGATCTCCCGGTTAGAGGCGCTGCAGTGACATCAGTTGATGCTCTGAGCCACCTTTTCCGATTTCCCATCTAGGGAAAATACCCTTCATTTAAAGATTAAATAACGAAATATGGCTGAGTAGAAAAGTCAAATCTTTTTTAATCGAAAATCCTTATTGTTAAATATATCGATAGTAAATAATAACAAGAATAATAATAACAATCAAGAACAATAAACAATAATAAAACCAATAACAACTATCACAATAACAATAATAATAATAATAATAATAATAATAATAAAAACAATAATCTTTTCAATATTTAAACTTGATCGAAGAAAATTGACTAATTGATCTAAAAACATAAAATTCTCACTATCTTCGCTTCTCTAAACAGGACAATCTCACCTTCAAATGCATGCTCTTGTCAGGCGAGGAAAAAAAATATCATTTTATGACAAAAAATCACCAATTTCAGTTAAGGAGAAAGTTAAAATGTATGTCTCTAAGAAAACAATATTTTAAATATATAATAATATATAAACTAATATAATGTTAATGATATATTTATTATTATTATTATTATTATTATTATTATTATTATTATCATTTCCGTATTCATCGCGCTCGTCAGCGAGATAAGGCAAATACACAAACGAGGGAGAGCTGCACCGCCAGGGGCTACCAGGGCGCGGTCTGGCGGCGGCCCGCGGCGGCCGCGTCACTAATGGGGCCGCGTTTCCCTCCTCCCCCTCCCCTCACCGCCTGCCCCGCCATCCACCGACACGGCAAGGGGACGGGGAAGACTCCGGCCTAAGGGCGATCGCCGGGTTATTTGCTTCTTCTTAGCGCTCGCTGCTACTGCCCTCTTCGGGCCTTCGTTTAGCGTTCGCGAACCGGGGCGTTCGGAATGAGTGAATATTCATTCCGGGGACGACATCTGGTTAGGTCACTTGTCTCGTAAGAGTAGTGCGTGCTTTTGTCACGAGAGGTGGCGGTGATCTTTTCTCGCTCGATGGTGAGACCCGGCGCCGATCTACAAATGAGCGTGTCAGTTTTTTCCCATCCAGGTACCTCTCACCAGAGCAGTGGGGACAATCTATGCTTCCCACTTGATGTGTGTAAGCAAGGGGTGAGAATGGGACCAGGAAGAGGGAGAAAAGATGGCACGTCGTGCGTGGCCCGTTTGTTAGGGTACTGCTCCGGCACTCACCGGGTGTCGATCCGAGAAAACAAGGAAAACTACGGATCGGAGCAGCTGGCCGCTAGAATTCTCCTCTAGACATCGACTGAATTCGACCTATCAAACTAAATCCAAAAATTCTGCCACCGTCGGAACTCGAACTTGAAGACCTGCCACTCAGAAGCCTTGCAGTACCATCAGTTGATGACCTTAACCACCTCGGCCGGTCGGTGGCTTGTGAGTTGTGAATGATTCATTATGGTGACAAGTACTTGGGTTATTAGTCCTAAACGTGTGGCGCATATTATATCCCGGGAGGTGGCGGTGTACGTCTTCCTATGGAACGTGTAATCCTGCGCCGACCTACATGTCTTGCAATGTTTTCCTCGGCAGGTATCTCTGTTTACGCGGCACCGACCCAACTGGACTACCTACCGACTATAGTCTTCTGATAAGTCTGGAAACAGTTGATTGATTATTTAGTGTTTCCGAGGACGTCAACTACGGAGGTAAATACTCCCGTAAATGTAGTGCATATTACATCCTGGAAGGGTTAGAACACAAGATACAGTGTTCTTGCCTAGTACAGTAACCTCTTGCATACAGCAACCTACATGTCAGCTTGCGTGATTTTCCCTTTCAAGGTATCTCCATCAGTAATTCACCACTCCAGAAAAGACAAAACTCCCGACTGGTCTCTTCATAAGTGAGGAAAAAATGGAGGTATTAATAGTAGATGTAGGATAAAATACAGAGATAACTACGTAAACGATGCAATATTTGGATGGTTGCACCTCTCCTACTCACTCAACCTATGTTTTTACAC